>JAYXIM010047597.1:0-17803 GCA_037575425.1 Anastrepha fraterculus
ATACAGCGCAAAAATGCGCTAAAGAAAAATTGTTTTTAGAAGGGACAATAATAGAAATAAATATAAAAAAATTGTAAACATTGTTTATTAGTACTTAAACTTTATAAAAAAATGTATTATAATTATTTTTTAGAAAAATTAGTATGTATATAAAAAACCACGTGACCCAAAGTACAATGAAAAAAAGTATGCGTTTTAGGACATAAATGTCACACTGTAATTATGTTTATAAAATTCTTTAATAAACACTCTCGAAAACTTAAAAAACCCGCATCAAAAAATATTAAAAACTGCATGAGTTATCATGCAGACTGTGCCGGGAAACGTAGTTTCAAGAAAAACGAGTTTAAAGTTTTAGGTAGAGGAGCGCGCGGACCGCTCTCCATCATCCCCATATTGCTTGTCTGTTTGCATACTGTAGCTGTCTAGTTCATAAATCTCAAATATGATTGACGGACGACGTTATTTGCAAAAATCATAAATCTTCCGATGTGGTGATTAATTTTGCGCCATCTTATACTAGAAATCAATGGGCCAAAAAATCTCTAAATAAGATATGCGTTTATCTGCTGACACAAAAAATTTTCAACAACTGAGATCACTTGTACCCAAGCATACAATTATTTCTTCAATGGTGACAATGCGCCTGATTTTAAAGAAATATGGTTTTAAATCAAATATCTTTGTACTGAAAATCTGTTTGTAGTTTTCTAAGCTGAACCTCATAGCTGAGCTATTTTTAGGCCAAAATTGGTGCCTTTTTTGAGAACATTTTGTTTTTTCTGTACTGACCTTAACCACTATTAAAAATTCGAGAAAACGAAAAAAGTGAAAATCCAAAGTTATTTTCTAGTTCCTTGAAACTTGCACTTTGTTATACTTTGAGTTTTTTTTTTAATTTTGTACTAAATTTTAAACTTTTCATTAAATATTTTGTTTTTTTGAGTGTAAACTAATAATAATATACATATAATAATAGTTTGAACTATATTTTTCATAGAAAAAGTAGCTTTGTGTTTGTATTTTACAACGGGGTGTATATGAGAAGAAATGGTAGGGGTACTAGTGGTTAGGGTAACTAAGCTCATATAAACTAACGCATCATTGCTCAATTCCTGATTCGGACAAGAAACAGTATTAGTCCCACAAATGAAGGTAATTTAAGCCCAATTTCATCAACCAATATTAAATTTAACACACTGTCAAAATTTTAAATAGTAAAAATACGCATTTTTTCGGGGATAAGGATTTTTAAAAATCCTAATGCACCATTAAATCTGTCATCGCAGCTATGCTATGTCTAAAGACTAAAAAACTCCCCCTCGTTTGGAACTATTGCCCACCCTGAAACCTCTCTACTTCGGACTGGCGTTCCATCTTTCTCATTACACGGTCTATGTTTGTGTGCCTCTGACCAGTAGTGCGATTCGCTAACACATTTAAACGATATTCGCATTGTTGTATTTCCTTAACTACAATTTGCTATTCGGTAACTCATTTCATAACGAAAATCGATAAGACAAAATCAGCTGTTTGGTTAACATATCGATTATCGCAAACTAAACGACAACGACTTTGTTGTTGTTAAATTAACCGAAAAAACAAGAATTAGTAGTTGAAGTAAAATTTTTAAATTCCATTAACAACTACGGCAAGATGCGAATGTGTCCTTTGATTATTTGGCTTATGACTTATCGCGTGGAGAGGTGATAGTGAACCCTCAAAAGGGGGATCGACGTTTGCTCCGGGGATCAGCCCTTTCCATTTGCTATCAACGATCTGAGGGTGAGCAATAGAGAATATCCATGAGCCAGTCGTCCATTAGCCGAAGCATACATAGTGCAACCGTTCCATATTTTGCGCAATGATGAGGTTTCCTATGACCCAAGTGGAGCGGCAATCGGTAAAAGACATTGTTGATTGAATTCTTCGGCTGTGGAGCGTGTGGATATCCTAAAGCAATTTATGTACAAAAAGTATTAAGTAAATATTAGTTTCAAATAAAGAACTATTTTATTTTACTTACTTTGTGCAAATAAAGGGTTTTCCAATAAGAGGTGTCATTTTTCAATATAAATGATCGGATGTTTATTTCATTATAAAGAGGAAGATATGCCGTTAATAGTGGAAAATGACATCAGGCAAATGACCACCACGCCCACGCTTACAGGACAATATCCTTTTCCTTTTCCTTTTGACAAAGTTGTTACGCTCTATCAGTTTAAATAAATAGAAGAAGACAGCTGTTCAGTGTCAGTTAACATAATTTTATGAATAATAAAATCGATAATACAAACGGTAAATACTGTAGACAAAAATAACAATTTAAAAGTTAGTTAATCGTATTGCTAGTCCCCATATCGGCTATTCTCAGCGTCTATCAGCAGGACGGGCATAAAGTATGGCTTCCCTTTGTTTAGAAAAGAGTACCATACTTTTAAATTGTATATTTGGTCTAAAGCAAGAGAGATCTTGCAATGGATTTCAGGCTCATAATATTATCGGTGTTAGTGAGGACTCAAAAGTAAATAAACTAATTCCTTCCAGATTGTAGCTGCCAGCAGTGGTGTGGATGTGGAAATGCGAATGCAGTCATTGTTTGTTTGGTGACGAGAATTTATTCGCCATATCGTTGCTCGCTTCCTGATTTTTCTCATTTCTCATATAAATATTATTACATTATATATATTATTATCTTATCTATATAGCATTGCGATATTTATTCTCCCTATGTGCGATTGTCGCCGTCTTTTTTAACTTCCGCCGTATTTCATTCTGGGTATGATTTCCAATAGTTTGAAAGAATAAGACTCAACTCACATGCTTGAGAAGAATTTTAAATTAGTTTGGTAAAGGTAGCGATAATTAGGGAATGCCTAGCCTCACTTTCGGCTGCGTCCGAATTCTTTGACATAAGCTTCATCTGGGTTTCTGGTCACTGCGACATTGCGGGGAAACTGTGAAGCGGATGAGCTGGCCAGACAGGGGACATGTGAGGTGACTTCCTCGCGAAGGGAGAGAATTGGAGTTCCCCTGACTACCTGCGGTCTGCTCCTGGGAAGATGGGCTTCACGCCAACTCAGCGAACGCAGGGCAAGTGCACTCACTTCTTTCTGGCCACGTATGGATCGAGGGCGCTCGGGAGAGCTTCAGAGGCTGACAAAATCTCAGCTTTCGAACCTCGTGGGTTTTCTGACAGGACACTATGAGCGAGAAGTGCATGCTGTGGGACTTGGAATTGCCTAGAGTCATTTTTACGTCGGATATATGGAGGATGAGGTGGAACCATTTCAGCACCTTCTCCTTAGCTGTCCTGCTTTCTTCACAATGGTGAAGAACGAGTCCCTTTATCTTCGTACAAGTGTACCCACTCCTTGGATAACCATTCCAAATTAACATAACCTTAGTAAAGATACATAGTACAGAGTAATCCAAGTATAAAGCCCAAATACGCAACAAACTCTCCATCGCAGTGCGTGCATTAACTTACAGACAGTCAAGAGCTCATTTTCTTTGCTCAGGTTGTGTTTGTTTTTTTTTTAATGCCATATTCACTGAAATCAACGCGGTCTTCATCAGTAAGATAATTTTTTGGGTAGTGTTCTAAGACAAAAACGCTCAATCTTGGCGGTTAATCGTTTGCCTTCACTTTCTAAATCAACTAACCCTAGTAGATGAATAATACGAAATCTTTCTTCTCCTGTTGTGTGAAATCTTGAATAGTCAAGTGTAGGTTGTACATTCTTGGCCACAGCAGTCCCATTCTCGTCGGTATGCAAGGTGCAGATACTTCATTAGACTTCTTTTCAGTAAATTCAGATTTTTATCACACAGCTCTCCGCATAATTTTACTCCACGGAGCTGCGAAAAATAAACTCTCAGTACCGGAGTAACTTATGAATGGAAAAGAGACTTGCATTTTGACCACCTTGTGTGCAGCGGCTTGCCTTAAAAAATCATTCAAATCTTGTTTTCTGGTTTGTAGCGAATTATAAACAAATCCCTAATAAGAACTATGCGGGTGTAAAGTTTTGGATTATAAAGAGAGCAACACTTCAACTCTGTAATTATTTTTATTATCACTCACGAGCAAACGCATGCATTTCTAGTAATATGACCCCAGGTTTAAGGAGCAACTGAAACCACTTAAGGCAGGAATTCATCAAAGGTGAAAAGAAAAGCAAAACTAAAACAAAGAGTCGTAGAGAACTAGATTAGTTTTAGAACTAAAGCCAACCAAAAAACAAAAAGGTTTTAAAATATTTGCTGTGCAACTCACAAAAAAAGACCAATAAAAGCAAAAACAATCTAAATAGCATTTTTCTGCAAGTACAGCACGCACTTCCAATGAATCCAAGTGACCCCCACGGAGCAATGTACATAAACGCACCAACAGCACCAAAAATACATTCACCACCATTCATAGGTACGCTTAGAAGACGCCCCTGCAGTGAAAAGCCAAGTTACCCAGCAAACATTCTTTTTTATTAACAGGTATTTGATGGTAGAAGTAGTATGTACTAGTTTCAGAGTGACTAGAATTGAACCAGTTGCAAAGTACAGCTAAACCCACTAGTTTAAGAATGTAGTTCTTTTTCTTCTTTTTTTTCGATGACACCAATTGGCATTTTTAGCATAACGATATCCCACGCAATTAAATAAAACCATTTGAAATTGAAGATAACGGCGGCCGCCGTAGCCGAATGGGTAGGTGCGTGATTACCATTCGGAATTCACAGAGAGGTCGTTGGTTCGAATCTCGGTGAAAGCAAAATTAATAAAAAACATTTTTCTAATAGCGGTCGCCCCTCGGCAGGCAATGGCAAACCTCCGAGTGTATTTCTGCCATGAAAAAGCTCCTCATAAAAATATCTGCCGTTCGGAGTCGGCTTGAAACTGTAGGTCCCTCAATTTGTGGAACAACATCAACACGCACACCACAAATAGGAGGAGGAGCTCGGCCAAACACCTAACAGAAGTGTACGCGCCAATTATTTATTTTTTTTTTTATTTTTTTATTTGAAATTGAAGATAAACTGATTTGAAAAATCACTACTCTCGTACAGAAACCAGAGCAATCTAAGTTTCAAACTTTTTGCAAATTTAAAAAAATTCTAAATGTTTTTGTTAAAACTTTTAATTAACTTGCGTCAGAACAACAAAATTAATAAACGTGAATTCTTATACTTGACCTAAATCTGTTGCATACAAAACCTGATGATAAAAAACTTATTGCAGCCTCAACATTAATTTAATACAAATTTTTCGCTCCATAACATTTTTTTATTACATTAAAATTTTTGGGAGAAATGTTTTTTTTTTCATTTTAAGCCGATAAACGGTACTTTTCATTGGTTCGCTATATGCACTTGAATATATGTAACTGGAAATTAATGGAAATCCCACTTTTCTAATTTTCAAGGATTACTGAGCAAAGTAAGAAAAAAATGACAAAAGTAAGAAAAATATGACATAAGTAAGAAAAAATGAAAAAAGTAAAAAAAAAAATGTAGGCTTGTTTTAAAAATGACAAAAAAAACATTTTTCTAAAAAATTTAGCAGAGTTAATATATAATTTTTTTTTTCAAAATCCTAAATACAAAAAAATCAGAAGTTAAAAAATACGCTATTCCAAATTTTTCAGCAATGAATACATGTATCCCAAAGCAGTTTACAGGCACCTGGTTCAGTTGGAAAAGGTTTCAAAGCTGGGAAAATGGGTTCCGCATAGACTTTCCGTCGCCAACCTTCTGCAGAGAGTGAATGTGTGTTCTTAGCTGCTGTAACGGCTTGAAAATGAAATTTTTTTGAACCGTATCGTCGTGATGAAAAATGGGTCCTTTACAATAATCCTGTTCGCAAACGCCAATGGTTAATATTGGATGAAACACCAGAACCGACCCCTAGAGATGGCCTTCACCCCAAGAAAATTTTCCAGTCTATTTGGTGGAATATGTCCGGTATTGTTTATTATGAACTTCTGGATCCAAACCAGACGATAACTGCTGATTATTATACCCATCAGTTATCAAACCTGAATGAGGAACTTAAAAAAATCGACCGTCTTTAGTGAATAGACGCAAAGCTTTGTTTCATCACGACAACGCAAGGCAAACATTAGGCAAGCTGAACGAGCTCGGATGGGAGCTAATGCCACATCCTCCATACTCTCCGGATATAGCATCTTGTGATTATCAACTTTTCCGTGGACTTCAATCCCATATGAGTAACAAGAACTGCTCCTCAAAAGAAGCTATAAAAAGGGATATCGAAGCGTAGTTTGGCTCCCAGGACAAAAAATTTTTTGAGCAGGGAATTAAAAATTTGCCTAAACGTTGGGAAGACATTACAAGTAATAAAGGAAAACATATAATTTATTAATAAATACTTTAAACATTTTTTTTTATTAATTTTAAAACCACCTTTAAAAAACGCACGAACTTATGGACGGACCTGATAGTTGAATCAACAGACTGTGACTCGCTCATAAGTAAATTCAAGAAGTTTCTTGGAAATTGAATGGCTGTTATTGTAGTAAAATTTTGTAGTACATAAAAAAATGTTTACGCCTTTCAATTCTAAATTTTAATTTCTATGGTGTGCCGGGATTAATACAAGCTAATACAGAGATTTCAGGGATCTGAAAATCAACGGATTACGGCATCCCGAAATTGGTATCTCTAATCAGCAATAAACCAGTAAATGAACTAGTCCATAATGAGCAAAAAGCAAATGATTGAATTCAACAACATTTATAGTTATCTGATTCTCACATCGTACACATTTAAAGTTTTAAGCGTTCTTATTAGTAATAATAGAGAAATATTTTGTTTTGCATACACCTGTACGAGTAATAGACCATTTTCGAACTGGTACAATTCTAGTCACTCTCGAATCAGTATTTCATCTTCCCGTTAAATACCAGTTCATGAAGTAGAAGCTTTACTGAGTAGTTTGGTTTTTCACCGCAGTTGTGTGCTACCTTGAGGTGGCAGTTTTAAGCAAAAAGCTGGTTACGTTTTTGGCTCATAGGGGCAAGACTTAAATATTAGTTATATGTACCCGCATACACGTACAGCATACAACAGTTAATAGCTACTGATCTCATACAAATAAATATGTTCCTTTTAGCAATTTGTTGCGATAACACTAATGGTTTGGTGTTCTGCTCTTGCAATGCACTAGCATTTGTAGTAGTTGGAAATGCTCGTACATATGAAATTCAATAACTATGAGTACCTGAGCACACGGCTAAGTGCGACTCATGTACTACGAGTGCTATTGCTGAAGGCAAGTGTGAGCGTTCAGTTTATTGCCTGCAAGTGGTACCAGAGGCAGCAGAAGTAGTCAGAGGTGACTGCACGTATGCAAGCTCGCAGGAAATGTTTACGACACTTATGGGAGTATTCAGCCGAAAATAGTTACTGGGAGCTTGTTCGGTCAACATATACCTACAAGCATACTGGTTCTTGGTTGTGTGTGCATGAAAGCAAGCTTGTGCTATCCTGTAGGAAAAATCTGTACGGATGTAACAATTTTCTGGTTCGGCAGTAGCCTTGGCAAGTATCTTCAGAGCGTGATAATTTCTTGGCCAAAAAGTGTTGATGGCTGCAGCATCTGAAATAGAAAAGTTTTGATTCGGTTCAGGCTGGAAAACATTGTTTATTCTAAATTTGAATAAATTGGCGATATTGTGTTATATTTGAATTTGAATAAAATGTTAAATATTAAATGCATGGTGTAAATTTATAAATATTTTACTTTTTTCCTAAAAGATTTTCCTACTAGCAGTCAAGCAAGGGCAAACCTCTACGCGCATTTCTGCCATAAAAAAGCTTCTCATAAAAATCATCTAGCATTCGAAGCCAATATAAAACTGTAGATCTTCTCTTAGTAGGACAACATCTAGACGAGCAGCGCTAAAAAGAGCATAAACTCGGTGATACACCAACAAAAAATATTATAATACAATAAATAGCATATAATAAATAAGTAAATAAAATAAATGCATACTACAAATTGAAGTACAGTGGCCATTTTACCTCGGCAGTTAATGATGCCAGCCTTAATTCATGGTGTTCAAACGCACACGAGATCAGGAGCCAATCCATGGATCAGCGCTTTGAAAAAGAAACATTTTTGGTACCAATTGGCAGTGCAGAATGGACACATTAACCACCTTGGTAAGGTTCGAAACCCATCTAAAACCAGGAGCATTGAGCCCAGCATGCTACTGCACGGTAACTCCACATCAACCTGACCCAAAACCAGATTCTGTATACAGAAAGGATTGCAATGAACTCTTAAGCTCTAACGGGTTCTGTTTGCCGTGGTGTCAGAAGTAAGTCAGCCTCGTAATCTTACTTTTTATTAGTATCAATCAATTTGCCAACTTTTGCAAGCGCACAAAATCAATTTTATGAACCAATGACAGTTCATAAAAAGCGTAAAACTGGCAAAATGCACAACGTTAACGAAATATGAGTTTTTCAGTGACAAGTTGTACAGGGTTTGATTGAAAAGTAATGAGCCTTCCCGCGCGGAGCGTCTGCCAAGCGATCAACCGAATCGGCTGGTGGGGGAAAATGATCGTTGGACCTTCCCCTTCCACTAGAAACCGTGCCCAGTTCATTGGCAACAGCGGTGCAGTCAACATCGCCCGGCGCGTGAAAGCTGTTTTAAAAGTGTGTTAGGATTTTGCAGTGGCGAAAATGCAGCGATCGTTGGAGCAACGTTACTCGATCAATTTTTGCGTAAAGCTAAACAAAACGAGTACCGAAACCATTGGGCTACTCAAGAAGGCTTACGGGGACCAATCTCTGTCCACTGCCTAGGTAAAATGGTGGCACAAGTCGTTCAAGTGCCCGGGTTCGGCCCGACCTCGTCAAAAATTGGACCGGTCATCACGACAATGCGCCGGCGCACACCGCCTTCCTCTGCACTTCTGCATTGGCCAAGATGGGGGTTCCGGTGCTTCCCCACCCTCCCTAAAGGCCTGTGCCCAGACCTGTCCCCTATGGACTTCTTTTTGTTCCCGCGTCTGAAAAGAAAGCTGAAAGGGAGGCGTTTCGACTCCACCGAGGCGATCCAAAAAACTGTGACAGCCGAATTGAACGCGATTCCGGCGGATGAGTTTAAAAAATGTTTCCTGCGGTGGAAGGACCGCTACCAGCGGTGTATTGACGCTCAAGGGTCCTATTTTAAAGAATATTAGTTGTGTAAGCCAAAAGGTTTAATAAAACTGTTTAAAAAAATAAGGATCATTACTTTTCAATCAAACCCTGTACGTTGTAATGTGACAATTCGAACCTAGGTGTTCAGCTGTGCTCTATGCGTGTGTTCCGCGAAATACCTTTCTAAATCAGACAGACGCCCGCTTAGCAAACATGCATTTAATAGGCTCAAAAAAATTCGCCAACAAAAGACTAAGACTAATTCAGAACAATTGATCATAGATACAGAGCGTTATACGCCAACAAAAGACTAAGACTAATTCAGAACAATTGAGCATAGATACAGAGCGTTATAAATCTCCCCTCACGCACTTATTTATGGCTCTAAACTATTAAAAAGCACGCAACGCGAAACAATTAACAATTTTCGGTACTGTAATGCTAGGCACGACGCAGAAGTTTGGACGATGGCAATATCCGATGAGGCGCCCCTTGAAGTGTTTGAGAGAACTATTCTGCGGAAGATTTTTTGATAGTTGCACGTTGGTGACGGCGAATATCGTAGGCGATGGAACAATGAGCTATATGAGCTCTACGATGACATAGACATAGCGCAGCGAACAAAGATCTAACGGCTACGTTGGCTGAATCAGGTCACCCGAATGGATACAAACTCTCCGACTCTGAAAGTATTCGATGCAGTACCAGCTGGTGGTAACAGAGGGAGAAGAAGGTCTCCTCTACGTTAGAAAGATCAGGTGAAGAAGAACTTCAATTCACATGGTGCGTCCTGGTGCGACTTGTTAAACTCGCAAAAGTCACCAGCTGCATATTTGAAAACAGGCGCGAACGCCACATAGTAATGAATCAATTTCGACACTAATAAATAGTCCTACAGGGTAGCCATTATCATTTACTTATATTTCATTTGCAGCTGCTCATGCGATTTTGTCAGTTTTCCATATGTGCAACGGCTTGTGTACGTTGTCCTATCAGTTATAGTGAATACGATTGTGTTCATCTTTTAGTAGATAGTTAGTGCAACGTCATTGAGCACTTGCGGCGAAGCTCGAACAATGAACACTTGCAATTGCTGAATCAACGAACAGAAGTCATTTATCTAATGGCAATGCTAACATGACTTTTTAAGTGTTCTTATGCATTCACCTTTATTGTTACCGTACTGCCTTTTTGGTTTAATTCTCATTTTTAGTTGTTTTTTTTTCTTCTTTGGGTCTCAAAATTTCTGCTGTTAGAAACGAAGTCCCAACAGAAAACAACTAACATAAAATAAATTTTGACCAAATTTTATCAAATATGTATAGCCACTTATTCAGTGTAGTTTATTTTATATAATAAATTAAACGATATACTCGCATATGAATTAACGTAAATTCTTTTCCAACGTATGACCCAAGTTTATAGGTTTTTCTTCTTCCAGGTGCGAAAACCGCCTAAATGATTTTAATAATTTCTTTATCGTGCTAACCGGCGCCGGTTGGAAACACCAATTGAAGACAATTCCTTTTAAACCCGATCTTTCCTACACAAAGGAGGTCTTCCTCTTCATCTGTTACCGGAGAATTTGTATCCATTCGAGCGACACAACCTATGTTGCCTTAAGGCAGCATTGTTCTATCGCCTGCGATACTCACCGTCCCCAACGTGCAAAGGTCCAAAATCTTCCGCAGAATCTTTCTCTCAAACACTCCAAGCCACACGTAAGGACGGGTATGATGAGAGCCTTATAGAGTGCTAGTTTTGTTCGTCGAGAGAAAATTTTACTACTTAATTGCCTACTTAGTTCAAAATAGCACTGGTTTGCAAAAGAAGATTGGATTTGATAACTGACGTTATTGTCGGTGTTTATGATGGTTCCTAAAGAAACGAAGTCTCTTACTACTACAAAACCATCACCGTCAATAGTAGCGTGGTTGCCGAGAAGCGAGTGCGCCGACAGTTTGTTTGATGACAGGAGTTACTTCGTATTACCCTCTTTCACCACCAAATTGTGCCTGAGCAATTAAGTTCTGTGACTCGCACAATCTTTTTCAGCAACAGGTTAAAGAAGTCATACGATATAAGTTGTATATACTATTGAAGAGCAAAGATTGTGATGCAGTGACTTTTGGCAAAAACGGCCAACGGAGTTTAGGTTTCAAACTCTCTGTAAAGTGCAAGTGCAAAGAGACTTTTATTCTGTCTTCGCCTGTAGTTGATAAGGCATTTGAAATAAACCGTCGACTTGTCCTTGAGAATGCTTGGAGTTGGATTTCAAGGCTTGAAAAATGTCTGCAGTATAATAGATCTTGGACAAGGGATGTGTAATTATACATATTAGCACCATCAGCAATGTAAAAATTGCAGCTAAAGCCGACACAAATATTGTTTTTCAAAAAGCAGTGGAAGAAGAAGTTGAGTTGAACAAAGAAGCAGATCATCGCGAGAATGAATTTTCTGTGTCTGGTGATGTATCTTGGGTGAAAGGTGGTTTCTCCTCGCTTCTCGGTATCATTCCATTGATAGGGAAATACTGCAATAAAATTCTAGATGTTGTTGTTAAAAGTATATATATGTCAAGGTTGCGCAAGATGGAAAGGGCAAGAGGATAGAGTTGAATATTCTGCGGGGTATGATGATCATACAGATCACTGTGATGTGAATCATACCGGGAGTGCTGGTAAAATGAAGGTGAATTGCATCGTGGAAATGTTTCAGAGATCTGAAGAGTTACACAACGTAAAATACGCAAACTACATTGGAGACGGTGACACAAAAACCTTCAATACCTTATTGGACATAAAACCCTACGGTGATGATTTAGTAGTGCGCAAAAAAGAATGTATTGTTCACGTTGAAAAACGCTTGTATAAACGAGCCAGTGATGCCAAAAAACATTCTCAAATAAAAAGAGCAACAAAAAAATTGACAGAAAAACAAGATGAAAATAAAACAACAAGAGGACCGAAGCGGAAGCAATTGATAAACAAATTACTACAGGAGCTGTCAACTCATTATGGTATACGAAGAATTAACAGCAGATGATTTATTCAAAAGGTGTGTTGTAATTCCTGTGTCTGGCAGCTAGCGCCAAAACATTAGTTTGTTGCCAAAAAATCATTGATTTTGCAACTTATATTTCTGCTTGCACATTTAATGAAGGCTTCGTCGCTGTTTTGAAAATTATGGAGGTCATGGGTATCAACATCGGATCACAAGCGGAGCAACTCACACGAGACCGCGACGCGCGTCGAGTAAATACAGCCAACCGTCGACTCAAAACAAGCTCGAACAGCGCGAAAAAATCAGGATCATGAAGAATCATTGGAGTACGAAAAAACAGAAGGAGTTTCGTATGGTGGTGGAATCGCTGATTAACTGTAAGTATTGAAAATTTCTGAAATTTTCGCAAATATCCACTCTGAAAACTTTAAACTGAAGTATCTCAAAACTACTTCTTTCGGCCTGGTAATGTCAAAATCAAAAACTATTCAACCGCATTGTTTGAAATTTTAATATGTTGTTGACAACATCAATGGCTATCGCCCGAACTAGAATCATATTATTATTTCAATTATTTCGTGTTTTTTCGATTAAAAAACTGAAAACAGAAACGATTTTAGAGTACCAAATCAAAACCGTGCCATTCTGTAAAACAAAAATTTTATTCTACTGATTAATCAATTTTTTTGTTTATGTGTTTCAGATAAATAGAAGAGCCAGAATGGACAACACCGTCCAGGTCTAATTTTTCGGGAGGATCAACTTCAACGCCATTTTTAAAACTATTAAAATAAAAATAAAAAAATTTTAATTTTTGTACGTAAAAGAAGTTAAATAAAAAGCGTAAAAATTTTAAAAACCGTTTTTGATTTTTTTTATGTAAAAAAAATTCCTGAAAATACCCTAAATTTTCGAGCTCTAGACCCCCGGGACACCTTAATTTATTTTTTGCAAAATGAAAGAGATAACAAAGTACTCAAAAACTCGTTGTACCAGCGTTACACAGCAGCTAAAGGTGTCAAAAGTGGAAGTTAGTTGTTCAATGTATTCCTACCTCGATTAACTGTACTCCGTCGAAAATCGTAAACAAATAATCGAACGAAAATTTTTACGAGTTAATTCCATTTTTTGGTTTAGATGAATTTTCCAATTCGCTGAAAAAATAACAAAAAAGTGAAAACTTTATATCTAAGATTATGCAAACAATTATCAAACTTTCACTAAAAATATCGAATTACAGCTAATCATACGTATCGTGTACCTGCTGATGTCAAATATTTAAATATAAAAAATCTATTCCCTGAATGAATGAATTTACATATTCCTTTATCCACCGAATATTTACAAACTCCATTTGTATGTTTATTTGAGGAGATTACGTTACCCGGTTGTCAAAATAACGAAAAATGAAGTAGTGATTTTCGAAAGGCGCCACCTCGTGTATTCTGTACAGCATGGTTCAGAGCAAGTACAACCTCTTGGCTGACAGAGCTCTTATGAGCTTCCAATTCAGCCAAAGAATTAACATGAATAGTGTATTTGCTCATTGTTTCAAATACCATCTTACACAATCTCAGTTTTGTCATCAACAAACCGCTGCTACATGACCTGTTACGTCAGCAAATAAGCTGATGCCTTCAAAATCACTAAAAGCTGGTTGACGGCCCGATATTGACCACACCCTCTGAATTCTCTCATTCGTGATATGTGGTCCACATAACTAAAAAATAAAATAAATCAGTTTACAAATGTTTCGTTGATTCCTTAACAAAAATATGCCTAGTTAAAAGTGCTTCAGCAATTGGTATGCCTCACCTCAGCTTGCATATGCATGTATATCACGGCGAATTATGTAGTGGAGGTGGTGCCATTAAAAAACAGTTACTTTATTTTTCGCGATTTTGATAAGTCTGACGCGAGCTCCCTGCGCAATACAAAACAAACTAAAGTGGGAGGAATTACATGTTTGTGAAAATTCAGTGAATGGTTTGGTAATATTGTGATTTTTGAGATAAAAACTAAACAAACTAATGCAAAGGAAGTGCCGCATGTTAAATTGTTAAAGCACAAGTGAATACAAAGTCCTCAAATGCAGTTTTTGGCATTTTTCTGCGGAAGACGCCGTGGCTAGAAGGTACGTGTGTGTGCGTATAATTTCCATTGCTTTCGCCTACTCTTTTTCTTCACAAATAAGTAATTCCTTTTACTTTAGTTTGTTTATAGATGTTCTCTTACGACACGATGAATTCGGAAGGCGCTATCTTCTTCTCTATCATTATGTCTGTTCATGTAAAAATTATCCAGTAACTTGTCAGGAGCTTAATTTCTTAATTCTCTTTCAAAGAGAAAAATATCAAAAAAATTAGACGAACCAGTAACAATTTGCAAATTTTACGAACAGCTGATTAAATTGTTGGCAGGAAAAATCACAAATATTAAAAACAAATTTCACTTGAGCTATCTAATACTAAATTAAAAAAAAAAATAAAGCAAATAAAATGCAAAGTAACGAGCTTCTGAATTACGTGATTTGATTTTGTCCACAATAATTTGCTCCCTTTCATCATCGCTGTCAGATGAAGAATAATCCATTAGTAATTGCAATTCACAAATTTTAATTCGTGTTTATTTTTATTTTGCGATCAGCTGTTTTTCTCACTTGCGAATTCTTACAAGTAAAAATTGATCTAGTAAAAACTTGCAACTTCTTCTCAAAATAAAATGTCGCTTTACTCTCTCACTTTTGCCTACTTTGCAAGAGTTTTGGGTGTATGAACACCAAAATGTGATAATTTGTAACAATTGTTACAAACTATTGGCTTCGTGAACAGGCCTATTCTTGCATGTATATGCATAAAAGTACTTTTATATCAGTTTCTGAACGTGGTGTATACTCCTAAGTGCATATATGTATGAAGTAATCACAAATGCTGCAAGCACAAGTGCATAATATTTGAGTATTACAGATTTTATTTAATTTTTATCTCATTGAAATACCTGAAATTCTTCTTTGGTAAATGCTTGGAGCGCAGTCAACGGTAAATGTATTATAAATCGAAATATATTATATGTATTTATATACATCTACCTACATATGTAAGTGCAAAGAACTTAAATTTAATAACACATTAAATTCATATCCCTCAAGTGAACTATTGATTTTACTCGTGCATATGTATGTGTGCATACTGAAAGTATGTATATATACTATGTAGTATAAAGGGACAGCATTCAACCCTGTACCCCGCAGTCAAACCTACTGGTTCTTAACTGTCTTATTACACTGTGCGACAGCAATTTTCGGGCCCAAACCAAACCAATTGCAAGTGATTATGTAGAATAGTAAAAGCCCCAACTGGGTTTTGGTCTACCGGGTCACAATATTTTTTACAATGTATCATATTACAAGTGTTTAAATCTCTTTTCCTTCCGACAAGAAGGAAGAAATCGAAGGTAGTATTCATTCCGAAAACGGGGAAGCCTTCCAAACCAAACGATTTCAGGTCCATTAGCCTAACCTCTTTTTGCTTAAGGGGGTAGTATGGTTAATTCGGTGTAAAACAAGCATATTTTTCGAAATTTTTTTTGTCGACACAGTTGATTTATTCAAAATTTTAAAATTACTTCATTATAAAGTCATATTTAAAGAATATTGTGTGAAATTTTCATTGATTTTTATGAAGAAATGAGTTGGTGGCAGCGAATCTTCGCGGACGTCTCATAAAAAAGTTGTCCCTCAGAACTCATTACTGGATCAACTAAAATCAAAAAACCAAATTGATTTCATCAGCTAATAAAGTTTCGCAGGTAACAACGTCGAATTTTTTTTTTTTTTTTTTTTTAATGTTTTAAAGCGCTTTGAAGTCAAAACACCGATTTTTCATAAAAAAAACTTGAAAACTTTGTTGTTTTAAAATATGACAAAATTAAAAAAAAAAAAAAACTCGACGTCATTACCTCGTGAATAAAGTAAAGACACAAAAAAACCAAATTTGAAAAGAATCGGTGCAGTAGATATGAATCTGCAGTGGACACCGACCGTAAAAAAGGCAAGTGTGAGAAAAACGCGTTTAAAGATTTTCGGCAGCGTGAAATCCGGTTGGAGAGGTAGATACTTAATCCTTTGTGTCTTTGTCAATTTTACTTTAATGCACTTCAAACTTTCACACAATAATCTTAAGATGTTATACAATAATTTAAAAAAAAAAAAAAAAAAAAAATGAAAAAAAAAAAAATACCATACTACCCCCTTAAAGGCTTTTGAAAAAGTCTTAGATGAGCAAATCAAAACCCAACTTGATACTAAGTTGATCTCTGAGGCACAACATGCCTACACTAAAGGGAAACCGACTGAAACGGCACTTCATTCACTGGTGCAAACAGTGGAAACTTCCCTTCACAATAAGGAGTACTCTCTTGTCACATTTATGGACATAGAAGGTGCTTTTAATAATATTTAACCCAAGCTATTTTGTCTGAAAATGCAAAATTGGGTATTAATTACTCCATCCGAAAGATGATCGAACAAATGCTCAAAAATAGAATTATCACTTCAGAGCTTGGGTAAAGCCGCATGAGAATGTACGCCGTCAAAGGCGTAAAAGGCGAAGTACTTTCACCCCTTCTCTGGAATCTCGCTGTAAGCAATTTTCTTCGAAATCTCGAAAAAGCAAGCTGCATGGTTGTAGCCTATGTAGATGATATTGCTCTCTGCGTGTCAGGCAAACACCTGAATACCCTCACTGAGCTCATGCAACGCTCAATCAATACGCGGTCAAAATGGTGCCCCAAATGCGGACTAAATGCGAATCCAGCAAAGACAGATCTTGATCAATAGGAAACAACAATCTCCTCCACTGCAAACAATAACTTTAAAAGGGGAATCATTACTTCTATCAGATTCAGCTAAATATCTAGGAGTTATTCTAGATAGGAAGTTGAGTTGGAAATTGAACATTGAAAACAGATGTAAAAAAGCTTTCATAGCTCTTTATACTTGTAAGAAAGCTAAAGGCAAAACCTGGGGTTTTTCACCTCGGATCATTTATTGGATATATATACCTCGATCATCAAACCGATACTCTTCTACGGTGTGGTTGTATTGTGGACAACACTCGAAAAACGGTGTAGAGTAGCCGCAATTGTTGGAGTCCAAAGAACACTCTGCCTCCTGATAAAAGGATGTTTAAATACAACACCTACTAAGGCACTAAATACGTTGCTTCATTTGTTCCCTATCGATCGCTGGCAAAGCGATTGCAGCGAAAGCAGCGACACGCATGAATGCCATATCAAAATGGAAAAAGTATCTTGGCCGTTCGGCCATACTGAACAGAAACACTGTTATCTCTTCCCACATAGACTATCATGTAAGTCTTCCATCACCACCCTCGCTATTCTCCTGTTCACTCCCAACTAGGGAAGAATGGAAGACAAATCTTACCGAAATCGATGGCCCTCTGATTATATATACAGATGGTTCAAAACAAGATGGTAAAATGGGACTTGGAAATTTTTCCAATTCCCTCACATCAATCTATCATTTAGATTACCCGACTACTGGTATGCTGCGAAAACTCTCTTAGAAAAGAGAATATCACTAGAGGATATCCGCTTTTTCACTGACA
>JAYXIM010047599.1:0-17682 GCA_037575425.1 Anastrepha fraterculus
TAGTAGGTGTCCAGCCTACAAAAGAGCAATAGTCAAAGCAAAAATTACTGAAGCAAAATTTACTGGAACAGACGATGTTAGACATGAAGGTTGACGTAGCAATAATCTCAGAGCATTACAATAATCTCAAGCCTTAAACATGCGATACTTGACAAACAAACGGACCGTTAAGTCGAAGTACATATGACAAGTATGGTGGGCTGGCTTCCTTCGAAAATAAAAAAAGCTGGGGAGGATTAAAATTTGACGGTCTGCATGTGAAGAGTAACTGACGTAGAGCCTAGTGCATAACCGCCGTCCGACGATTTACTTAGCGGTAGTGGCGGGAGGGAATCGGTTTTCCAATATTGCTGTTTTTGGACGTCCTTGGTGTGGATCGACTGCAAGGCTTGCACGACCACATTTCAATTCAGCAACCCATCTGTTGCGAACAGTTGCAATGGCAATCCATCGCATTCTGCTATTTTCTCATTCCCACATTCGCAGGTAGAGTCAGATTCGTCACGCAGCCACTCTCAAAACTTTAAACTCAATTATCTCAAAACGCATTTTTTCGGCCGAATCGTCTGAAATTTTAATCTGTTATTTACGACATCAATGGCTATCGCCCGTACTAGAAACATATTATTATTTCAATTATTTTTTTTTATTACAAAACTGAACAAAAATAAACCCGATTTTTAGAGTGTCAAATTCAAAACCGCTCCATTTTTTTCAAACTCTTTTTTATTTTTTATTTCAGTACGGGACACATTATTCTTGTGTTTCAGATAAATAGAAGAGCCAAAATAGACAATACCGTCCAGTCCCAATTTTTCGGGAGGGTGAACTTCAGCGCCATTTTTAAAATTATTAAAATTAAAAAAAATTTGTTTTTTCATTTATGTATGTAAAAAAGTTAAATAAAAAGCCTAAACAATTTTAATATAGTTTTTCATTTTTTTTTTTATTGCAAAAAAATTTCTGAAAGTACCCTAAATTTTCGAGCTCTATACCACCGGGACCCCTTAGACGCTTTCAACATTCATCCATACATTTTCTTTGCTTTTAAACCTTATAAAAATAAAAAATTGAATCACTTCACGAAACTTGATTTTTCCTTTGTAGAAAATACTCTGACACGGCGATACTAAATGGCTTGTAATCATTGAATGAGTTGACAGATTGAAATGAAACTGCACATACGTTCATATGAAGTGAACCACAATAACAAAAAACTAAAATTTTTCCTAGTAGGAATGCCCTTTCTCATCGAACCGCAAAACGTATTGGATAACCAAGTATTTGAAGTGAAACTTCTTAACAAACTTGGAGTTTTAATACTACCTAAATTTTTTTGACTAATTTACTACAAAAAAGAAAAAATGATATGCTTATCTCACGAGAATAAAGGAAAGTTGTTGAGATGATGTTGAAAATTATAATGCCACATCATGCAAAGTATACAAGCTATGCTTGAATTAAAAATTATTTTTATTTGGTACTTTAGTCGATTGGTTACATATCAAAAATACATTTAGATTACACTCAATGGAACATTGTCTTCGATTTTTCGTAGAGTAGAGCGAATGTCCCGATTTAAGTTTTGGACGGTGCTTATACCGATTTCTTTCAATTTTCGCTTGATTCGATTGATCAACTGTTGCTCGTTTCGTGCCTGCCAGCCCTTTTCGTACATCATCCGCCTGAGAACTGCTCAGAAATTGTCTATTGGACTTGCCTGTGACTCGTTTGGAGGATTGTCCTTTTTGGCACAAATGATATATTTTTTGCTCAGTTAACCAAGCCAATGTTTTTTTTGCATAATGACAGCTTGCAAGGTCTGGCCAAAACATGATTACGGCGCTATTGTGATATTTATCGATGGATTTCTTCAGTTTTAACAAGCATTGGCCGATATAACCGTCAGAATTTATCGCTTTGGCTTCGTTTTTGCGAATCAATGGTTCTGAAACACCCTTCGAAGAAATGGCCACCCACACTAACACCTATAGCTCAAATTTTGATTTGTAGGCATATTTAACCTCGTCTGGTGCTGTTTATGCCATTAACGACAATTTTCACCTACCCAAATATTATATGTGTCGCCTTCAAAATTTTTGTAGAAAGGAGCAAATTCTTGCTGAAAGAAGGCTGTCACTGCGTACACTCTCAATCCAGTGTTTCACTACTGACTCTAGAATATCGGTATACTATGTAGGAGAATTCAGTCGAAATCCTTGAGCAAAGAAGGGTTGTCGCATTACATGTCCATTGCTGCTCACACCACCTGAACTCATAACAGTGGCTGAAAACTTCGTATCTATGACAACAAGAACCTCTGTAGGATTGGAACATAACCATCTGTGATTTCTGCAGTAGATCTTTTGGTCTTGGCCTATATTTTTGACGTAAGAAAAGCCGTAGCATCTTAGGCCCTTCAGGGCGTTTAATTTTGTTCGTTTTGATCGGATAACTTCTACGTCTACTTCTACTTCTATATCGGATAGTCTTCTACGCATAACGTAGGATTTATACCGGAGGTCTTTTTGGACAACTCGACGGGTTAAATCTCTCAGAAACATAAAGCTCCCTCGTCAGGGCCATCCTTAATTTTGAAGAAACCTCGTCAATGATCGCTTACACTTGGTGTATAAATTGGACAGAAGTTCAGAAACTTTCTCGTGTTTTTTTCGTTTCCCAATAGTAAAATGTGCCCGTAAGCATTCTCAGTTTATCCTTGGGGAGGGCTATGCGTTTTCTAAATCTCTTTTGGTTCTATTCCACCAGGAATCGGCTCCTATTAATGACGAGGCCGCAACCTCTCTTGCCAATGCGTCTGCTACTTCGTTGTCAGCTATACCCCTGTGTGCTGGAACGCAAATTAGCCGAATACGATTGTGCGTTCCTACCAAATTCAGTTAGTCGATATACTCAAAAACTAATAGGGACTTACTCTCACAGGATGACAGAGCCTTGAGTACCGCCTGACTGTAGCTCAGAATGGCAATTCGCTCATCGTCTAAGTTAACCTCGTCTGGTTTAAGATCAATATATTCCAGCGCCTATATCTTCTGAAGGCTTCAAGTCATCTCTACACCAGAGCAGTGTTTCTATTCAAAAGCAAATGTACTCCACCTTACATTGACGTTCTGTTCTGTTCTATTCTAGGTTGTGCTTATGTATTCTTATTGTTGGTGTAAAAACACAAGGGAAAACTGCATAATTTGGATGTTTTGGCCGACACTTTTTAATATTTCTGGTGGTACAATTTTTAACCAATGACTGCATATATTTATATATACTTTTTTGTATTTGAAGAATGCCCTTTATAGATATCAAATTTCTAAGCCCCTGATCACACCTGGGTTGTGCCAATAGATATACATATGTATACGAGGTGTGTTCAAAGAGTATCGCAATTGTTTTTTTCAAAAATTATTGATTTATTGTATCTATTTTGTCCCCTTTAAAGTAGTCCTCATGAGATATTATACACTTACGCTAACGTTATTTCCAATCTTTGAAGCACTTCAAACAATCATTTTTTATCTTGTTCAGCTCTTGCCTTGATGCCGTCTTTATATCGTCAATCGGAGCGTAGCGTCGTCCTTTCATGGACCTCTTCAGTTTCGGGAACAGGAAAAAGTCACAGGGGGCCAGATCTGGGTGAGTTGTTTGTTGCCAAAAAGTCGCGCACAAGCAACGACGTGTGAGCAGGGGCGTTATCGTGATGCAAGAGCCAGCTTTTGCTCTTCCACAAATCCGGACATTTCTGAGAAATTGCTTCGCGCAAATTGCGCATAACTTGCTGGTAATATTCCTTATGGATCGTTTTACCGTGTGGCTAGACCTCATGATGCACAATACCCCTGCAATCGAAGAAAACGGTAGGCGAAACTTTTACATTCGGCCGAACTTGGCGCGATTTTTTTCGGTATTGGCTCATGCGGCAGTTTCCATTGAGATGATTGAGCTTTCGTTTCCACGTTATAACAAGAAACCCACGATTCGTCACCAGTTATGACCCGTTGGAGCAAATTTGGGTCGTCGCGGACAGAGTTCAACCTCTCATTAGCAATGCTCAGCGATGCTGCTTTTCATCGAAATTGAGCAGTTTTGGTACGAATTTTGCGGCGACCCGTCTCATGCCCAAATCATTGAAAAAATCGAATGGGACGAGCTAATCGATATGTCTAGATGCTCAGCAACTTCTCTAACGGTGTTTCGACGATTGGCCAAAACCATTTTCTTCACTTCATCATTTTTTTCGTCTGCTGTTGAAGTGCTCGGGCGTCCGGCACGCTTTTCGTCGTTCACATTTTCTCGGCCTGCTGAGAACATTTTGTACCACCGATAAGCGTTGCTTTGGTCCAAAGTAGCTTCTCCGTATGACACAGTCAACATTCGGAATGCATCCACGCACTTAAAATCGTTTTTCAGACAAAATTTGATACAGGTTCTTTGATTCATCTTTTTGAATGGGTAAAAATCGAGGACGACCCGAAACACGTGCAAGCAAAGCAGCTGTCAACAATTAACTGAACATTCAAAATGGCCGAACTCCGCGGCATGAATGAGAGACATGAGTACCAACATATCGTCCCAAAAAAATCCAATTTCGAATATACCATACGTAACCTGCGAAAATTCAAAATTCGCGACACTTTTTGAACACACCTCGTATAATATAATAATGCAACTTCCCCTCTGTTTATTAGTTCATTTTCTTATCTTATATCTTCCATCCAGTCCTTCTGCTATTACATTGCAAATAGTCTATGAAGTTATATATTCTCTAAAATTTAAATCAGATAAAGTAATGTTTACATCGATTTTCTTCTATCGATTGAATACAAATTCAACCACATCGTACAACCTTACCTTGCGGTCGACCTTGTCCTGATATGTGAGTGTGCAAGTCAATACCCCAACCACGCGAGCAGAAAGGCCATTGTGGATAGGAAATACGCATAAATCCGCTGTTTAATGCAATAACGAGAACAATTTCCTTTATTTACGTGTGCATGATGCGAGAAAAACGAGGCAGTAACCACGAGAGCACTCACATGCACACAAAACACAGAACTCAGGGCACAGAAAAGTGTGTATTTCTATTTATATTCATGTAGCGAGTGAGTGAGTGGGTGTGTGTGTGTGTGGGCTTACATAAATATGGCGCTGTGCGGAATGTATTATTTGTTCTTGTTATATGCAATTTAACAAATTTAAATAACACCCCAACACCTTACTTCGGCACCCACCCACCTCCCAGTAACAAGCAAATACTGAACTTCCGTTCGGTGGTGGGATACTGGCATTCACATCATCTAAATGTACGCGCAAGTAACTGGCAAAAGGTAAGCTGGGAGTGAGTGACGTGGAGGGCAGTGCGGCAAAGTTAGAAGGGATACAGGCAAGCAAACAAGAGGGGTTATAAATTGCGGCAGCGCCTAAACATATGCTACTGTAACCATAAATTTTTGCTCACGCATAACAATTTCGCAGGAGCGTCTGTTAGATTGGAGTTGAAAAAAAACCCTTTTACTTCAAGCTTTCCACTGCGAAATGCGAATATTTTGCACTGACAATGCCTACACCTATGGTCATTAAAATAGGTACGCTGCCTTTATTATCGATTTTCTTGTGCCATTAGGAAAAACTTAAATTTGTTAATGAAATTTCGCCTTTTTTTTAAGTGACATCAGTGTTTCGTTGTGAATTTAAAAAACCCGTTATTTTAAGTCATTCCTTCAGACTAAAAGTTTTCTGCCATGAATGTTGTAGAAACTGTAGAGATAAGGAAGAGGAAGAAACAGTTCAACACTTTTTTGCAATTGTCCAGCCTTAGCTAAAAGCAGAGCAGGTTGTCTATGTAAATATTTTTTCAATTCTCTTAAGGAGAGCAATCTGGCGTGGGGATGGGATTAATATTGCGCTTCATAAGAGCCACAAAATGGTTCCACAACGAAAAGTAAATGAGGTTCCCATGTCGCACAGTGGTATCACAACCGACCTGTAAAGTCTAAGTGCGTTGGTCATACAGACCGACTACCACCATAACCTAACGTAAGTTGCGAATTTGACAGTTCATTTAATAACTAATAATCAATGTGAATTTCTATCAATTATGGGTCGTAACAAAAAAACGTCGTACAAATTTATGGCTGAGTCACTTACCTATATGGTCCAAAAGTTTTGTTGCAAATGCCTTTAAGCCTAAACAATTCATAGAACGACGCGGTGTCAAAAGAAAACAACTTGGAAAACTGATCAGTTAATTTACAAAGCCATCAGAGGCCATTACAGCTGAAATCAGAAACGTAGTATCAGCGAGAACTCTACGCCGTCGATTGTACAACATGAATGTACCAGGCAGAATGGCTTGTAAAGTTCCTCTGTTGAATAAATCAACTTTAAGGAAGTCGTGGTGTGGACCAGAGTGGTTGAAAAAATGGTATAATATACTTTGGAGTCATGAAACACGATGAAACATAAATAAATTGAATTGAAAGTGATGCTGGGCGAAATGTTGACATCCTACAGGACGAGTGCTTTCACCGCAGCTCACAAAACAAGCAGTCTAACCGGTAGCGGCAGCGCGAAGAAGCGCGAAATGGAAAGTTATGCTGAAGAGCATTGAGCATAGCTTTCTCAAAACAGACGACCCTGGACGCAGGGTGAGTAAGTAAGTGTCCTTCTTAGGACGCCGTCTTGGCCCTCTACCTCGAAGCAATGCGGAAGCAGCCCCGGGGTGGAGGGAAAACTCCAAGAGAAGAGGAGGGATATTTTTAGTGGAATCCCCACACACGTAGTAGCGACGGTTACTATATGGTGCGAAAGTATTTTTAACCCAACCTCACCGCCAAAAAAAATAAAAATAAAAATAAAAAAACCGGTGGCGGCAAGAAATTAATTTGGGGAAGCTTCTCTTAGTATGGAGTAGGACCTATTCAGCGCATAACCAATAAACAAAGGAAAAATGTATTTACAAGGGCATAGTTCAAGAAGTGATGCACCCATTTATTGAGGAGAATATGCCGCTTCGGTGGCGCTTCAGCCTACTAACGCTCCTGAATGTTTGTACGTGAATTATTTTAAAAAAATAATGTTACAGTTATGGATTGGCCAAGCTAGTTTGGTTTAGTTTATTCGACCTAAACACCATTGAAAAGCTATGGCGAGATTTAAGTAAGCGAATCGGGAAGGAAAAATTAAAAAATAAAAAGGATTGATGGCTAAAAATCAAAGAACTATGGTATTCCACTTCCACAGAAACCTGCCGTAGGACTATTAATTATATACCAAATCGAATACATAAATGAATTGGTAATCCTGTGGACAAAGTGGTTATTGATTAAACTTCGATCATTTAAACAGTATTTTTAATGAAATTACTAAGTCCTTTTTTATCGTATCTATTTATTTGTACCTATTTTAATGGTCACGTGAATATTACCTTTTTATTTATTTATTTAAGTCTATGTATTACAGTCTTTACAGACTATCATTCAAAAGTTGCTTAGATCAAACTACTGAAATCTTACATGTATTTAAAAACAACTACAGAATTCAACAGACTTAAAAAAGCTACTCTTGAAAGCGAAAAATCGAGAACAACATCATTATGAGTGGTATTTAGTTTACGTAAAGCACGAGTCATGCGAGCATTACCGGCGTACTTATTTTTAAAGCTTTCCCCATAAAAAGGATAGAGATTTCCAAGACGTCATATAAAATCGAATCCTTTCCAGTTGAAACCACTAGGGCAAGCTCAGGAAGGCGCGATTTCTGGCACCACAAGTAAAGCCTCTCCATATCGACTTGAAGTTTAATGACATCCTCTTGAGTCTTGATCGCTGGGAAGATCTTAAGGTCATCAGCATAAAGTAAAAATTTACTAAGTGAGAAAAAACGTTTGATGTCATTAATAAATAACAGAAACAAGAACAGTTCCAAGATATGTCCTAGCCGAACACCAGCCGAACTGATGAAAACCATCAATTATTACGACACAACGTCTATTGCTCAAATAAGAGTTTATCCATTGCAGAAATGCAGAATGAGAGCCCAAACAAGCTAATTTTTTAACTAAGATTCTATAAGAAAATTTGTCGAAGGCTTTCGAAAAGTCAGCCGAGAAAGAAGCAATGCAGTATTCACCAAACTAACAGCCAGATTAGATGCTGTAGATCTGTTAGCAACAAGTCCATGCTGATTTGGACAAATTAAAAATTTAACCACAAAGCTCAGTTTTACATTGACCACGTGCTCGAAAATTGAGGAAATAGTCAACAGCTTTGAAATAGGCCGGAATTTTTATTGCCACTCTTAAAGAAGAAGTAAGAAGAGTAATGAAAGAGATCCTCCATGCGTCAATGAAACTTGCCGGCGATAGAGTTTTGTTGAATCTAATTTTCAGAGGATAGACCAATGCCGGACAAGTTTTTATCAAAACTGCTGGAAGTCCATCACCGTCAGTTTAGAGGAAAATTACAATAAAGTATTTCTGATATACTCAGGATAAAGGCAAAGAGCTCCAAAGTTCAAGGCATAATCTATGTCAGAAGAAAAGTCGTACAGGGGATCATGATCTTCATCAATAAAATGAGATTTTTAAAACTCAGCAAATAAATTTGCCACTTCATTTGAGCTTCGCGCTTAACTATTTTCCCAAAAGATACCAGTACGAACACTGGCACTACTCCTTAGTTTTATATACTGTATCCCAAGAAAGTTGTGGTATTTGCTTTAATGTTTAATTCCATGTTATTATTATAAGCATTATAGAGAGAATTATTTAAATCGTTGAAATCCTTTAACATTTGTTTATATCTAACGAAATACAAATCATTCTTAGCAGATTTAAGCTTGTTGAAATAATTATTTTTAAGTTTGTTAAGCTTTTTTAAAGTCTTAGAATATCAAAGTTTTAGAATATTGTTCATAAGGCTTTTACTTTCTGAGCGTAATCCAAGCAGAGTTTAGGCAAAATGGACGTAAAGACAGAAAAACTATTAGATGTGTGAAATTCAGGAAATAAACTATCCCAATTAATACCTGACGCAATATATCCAGCAATGCTTAAAAAAGGAGGAGACAGGCTGATTGAGGCCCTGAAAAGGATCTTCACAGCCTGTCTTGCATTTGGTTATGTACCATCCCAATGGTATATATCATCCCACGATCTTGTTAGCAAGATTGAAGCCGGGCTGGAAGCTGACGAATGCACAATGGGCGTGTTCGTGGACATTGAGGGGTCTTTTGATAATGCCACTTTTGGCTCGATATGTTCTTCTGCCGAACGACACGGAGTTAATCAAGCCATTATAAAATGGGCATATTCCATGCTCTCTGAGAGGCTGTTAACCGCTGGTGGGAGCAGTGACGAACAAATCACAGTCAGGGCCAAGCAAGGATGTCCCCAAGGGGGTCGTCGTAGACTCTCTACTAGTGGAGATGCAGGAACTCGGTTTTCACGTCCAAGCATATGCGGACGACGTCTGTGCGCTAACATCGGATAAATCCTTAAGGAGGCTTTGCACGAAAGTGCAGAGGATTCTTGACAAAATCGATGACTAGTGCATGAGACAAGGTCTTTCCGTTAATCCGAACAAAACAACCATAGTCTTGTTTACGAGAAAGCGGAAATTGATGGACTCAGTCTTCCAACACTGAAAGGTGTGGCACTAGGTCTTTCCAACGAAGTTAAATATCTAGGAGTAATCTTGGATAACGAGCTGACTTGGGAGACACACGTTTCACTGAAGCTGAATCGTGCATTGAAGATTTTTCAGCAATGCCGTAGAGCCTTTGGCAAAACTGGGGTCTGAAACCTGCTGTGGTCCTATGTATATACACAGCACTTATCAGACCAATCATCACTTACGCTTCTGTGGTCTGGTGGCGACGGAGCATGGTTATGCATGGTGGTATCCACTGTTTTTGGCACCTAAAGATGGCCTGATACCCACAGTTTTATTTGGAAGGAAATTTGATGTGTGATTGCGTGAGCAATGGAGCAATCCAGAATGCACGCAGGGAGGTTTGATGGATATTTTTTTTACCGATGGGTCCAAGAATGAAATAGGGTCTGGAGCCGGATGGTACTTAAACGATAGTAATAAGTATTACTATGCTATGGGGGGAATGGCAACTGTTTTCCAAACAGACGTTTTTGCCATCCTGAAAGTAGCCGAATGGATAATCGAGAGGAGATGGAGCGGGAAACAGATTGGAGTCTTCAGTGATAGTCAGGCTGCATTGAAGGTCCTGGAGAACGCGAAGCAAACCTCAAAGATTGTTCAAGACTGTAAGAAGAAGCTTAATTCTGTCGCAAGACAAAACAGGCTTGTACTTATATGGGTTCCCTGACACTCCGGTGTTAAAGGAAACGAAATTGCCGACGAATTGGCCAACTGTGGATCAGCGGTGCCCCCAGAGCCAATAAGCGGAATCAGTTCCACAGGAATCAAGAATTGGATCAACGATTATGTAGGCAATCTACATAAAGAGCGATGGTCCGGTCTGGAACGCTGCAGAACTGCAAAGTGTTTTTTGACAAGTCCGAACAGAAAACTGTCAAACTTTCTACTAAAACTTAGAAGGAAAGATATTCAGTTGATGGTCGGCATCATTACAGGACACACCCATGGGGTCAGCATATGACCACCATTGGAATCATCGAGGACCCGGTATGCCTGTCATGCTTGGAGGAGGCGGATAGCACTGAGCACTTTCTCTGTGAGTGTCCTGCCTTTGCTAGAGCAAGGCTACGAGTATTGGGTTCCGATGTCATGAAAATGAGTAATATTCGTCCTCTAAAACTGGAGGATATTTACAGATTTGCAAAGAATCTGGAAAATTCTCACAGAACTAACTATCTCTATCTCTGTCTCTATTCTTTCCTATCTCTATCTCTGATACATTTCTCCTTCCCTCCTTGACTATCTATCCCCTTTCCAGAGCTTTAAATACAATGGGCTCTTTAGCCTGAGTGTTTTAGGAGCCACCAAATCTCCTGGTGCTCCTTGTCTCGAACTTTTCAAATTTCAATTTCATCCCAATTAATATCAAGTCAGGTGTCATTGAAATTGGCAAAATCGCAAATTAAATAATTAAATGATAATCTGGCATCAGATGGAAAAATAGCTTAAGTTATCACTTATAAACCTCGAGGTTCTGTTTAGAGAATTAAAAAATGATGAATTTGAAATAAATTATGACTAAGAATATTATCAATTAAATATAATTCGTGATTTACAGGTACATTATTTGATGTGAGGATAGAGTTACAGACGATAATTTTTTCGAATAGACTATTAGAACACATCCGTTCAGCGCGACGATTTTGATCCTTTTTATTAAGTCTTAAAAGATCCGTGAAATATTATTTACACTTGTTATATTAATCTATGAAATAAAAACCACATAAAATTGATTATCTGATATGCTTTAAATTTATAAACTTGCATTTTTCGAATGAAAGTAGGTATAGGATAGGTACCCCATTTTAATGACCACGCGTGTATATGTACATACATTCATAATAATACGTATGCGGCTGTGTTAATATACGTCACAGGAACAACCTGACAGTCAGTCAGTAAACTTTTTTTATAATTTGAAATAAAAATACAATCACAAAACCTACATTAAATCCTTTACTGCTGCCCGGCTGCTTCCACCTTTTGCGCTCACTTAAAGCGCCGAAATGGATATTGACTTTCAGGCGATTTGCGCCAAATTCGAATGTGAATTACCCTCTGTATTTGCGTGCGCACAAGAACTCATGTATGTATGTGTTGGTTAGGCTCCGAATAGCTGCGGCAGATTTATACAAGCATGTGGCGCTTATATTTAGATACATCCGGCAGATGTGACGGCGCGTCAAAATGACATTAGATACATCAAACGGGAAGCCGGAAGTTAATAATACACCCAACAAAGTGCAAAACATATTCACACACCCAGCAGGAAAGTAAAAGGTGTCCGACTGGCGAATGCTAAACCATATATGGGATTGCTGGAAATATGTAGGTATATGAATTCTATGTGTTGTGGTAGGGAAAAAGATCAAAGAAGTTGTACATACATGCAAAAATTGGCACGAGAGCCGCCGTTTTATTGCCAAATAGTACAAATTCTATATTTGTGCATAATATAGTTTAGCTTTATTGCTCCATACTGCACTCTGTTCTCTAGTTTATTGTGATTGAATTTGAGCACTTTCTCCGACCTTTTGTTCCATATTACCAATTGACCCAGAGTCAGACCAACTTGGTGAGTGAGTCTTCGCTTTGCGAGAGGATATATTTTACTGTTTCAGCACTCAGCTCGCTTGAATCTACTAATCCTAGTGGCTTGAAATGATAGCGAAGAGTATAATGTCTCGAATAGATGAAAATTATTAGCTTACTTAGTAACCAAAGGCATTAAAAGTAACAGGTAAACCAGAAAAAACACCAGTTAGTGTTGCCCAATTGGAGCGACATACAAATTTATGGCAACAATATGATCATATCAGAGGAGGTTCCTCATAAATCTGTATTTGTGTAAATTTCATATGATCTAATGAATGATGTTCCGTATGATTGTTTCGTTTGCAGAAGTTCACACAAGTGGAGAGTGGCCCGAACGATCCATCTGCGTACGGTTTAAGTAGCTCACAACTACGGGGACTCGCCCAAGTGCCCTCTGGGTAGCTTGCAAACAATCGTTTGGGAACCAGCTAATGTGAGAAGGCGAAACAACACAGGATATCTGGTTGAGCACTGGGTTTGGGCCCCTCAACGTAAAAATCATTCTCCAATGAAAATGAAAGAAGAAAGCCGTGTCATGTCTCGAATAAAACTAATTGGTTTCCGGCAAGATATTGCTATAGTTACACTCGCACAACAGCGATAAAATTAACAGGGCGGCATTATAACCAGAACAAGTTCATGAAGCAAGAGAGTTAGGAAGCTACTAAAGTGTATGAAAGTAAGGACTTGGAGTTTTGAAAAATAGTTTTAATTCTTAAAAAATCTCCAATTGGGCAGGCTAAGTAAAATAAATAACTAAAATATATTAAATAATGTTATGTATTGTATTATAATACAATCGGCTATCAGAGCTGCAAGAGACTTAAGTATCTTCTTGAAAGCTCTTGTCTGGATATAAGTAAAGAGCATGAGAGTGAAGCTGATAATTAAGATAATGCTTCTTTATCTTTCGAATATCGAATCGAAAACACATCTCCCAACAACTAATTCTCAGTACACCTTTGAAAACACAACTTGACATTGAGCGTAGTATCATACATTTTAATGACATAGTTATTGACGCAGGATTCAGATTCACACCCCAGCAAAAATATAGCGCACAAAACACTTCAAATGACATTTCTATTAAGAAGCAAATCAAGGAAAAACGAAAATTAAGAAAAAGATAGCAAACAACCAGATCTCCTGCAGACAAACAGAGGTTAAACTTAGCTAAAAAAAATTTGAAGGCTTGTTTATGTGACTTAAAAAAAGGAAATTGAAAAATATCTAAAAAATTTAACTCCTATACATGACACAAATGATTCCTTCCGGAAATGTACAAAAAAACTTAAAAACCAGATAAAGCAACAACCCTTACTAAGAAAAGATGACAACACATGGGCTTTTACAAATGATAAAAAAGCAGCGACATTGTGAAATTATTCTCAAAATGTCCTATCGAACGATGGACATAAACAAATTGACACGATTAGTAATGTTAATACTGATACCATCACAAAAATAAGAAAAACAAGCACATAAGAAGTGATATTATGCATCAAAACTCGAATTAAACATAAAAAATAACCCGGATATGATATGCTGACAGGCAAAGCTCTTACGGAGCTACCAATTGAGGTTTACCTATTCCTTAAAAACTTATTTAATGCAATATATCGCTTACAATACTTCCCAAAAGTATGGAAAGTCGCAGAAATCATTGCGCTATCAAAACCGGGTAAAAACCCAACAGCTTTAACTTCATATCGACCTATAGGCCTACTTCCAACTATACCTAAAATTGCAGAAAAACTTTTACATGACAGAATTACCCCAATACTTGACACGAAAAACATCATTCCAAATCAGCAATTCGGTTTTCGAAAAAAACACTCAACTATCCAACAAATACATCGAGTTACACAAAAAATATGTTCAGACATGGAAAATAAACGATACTGCGTTATTGTAGTTTTGGACAAAGTTTGGCACAAAGGCCTCTTGCATAAAATTAGGACAATATTACCACTCGACATTTATTTAATTATCAAGAGCTACCTTACTGACCGATGCTTTTACATTAAATACAATGACAAATACTCACATATAGTATACATCCAATAACAGCAGGAGTTCCTCAAGGCAAGGTTCTAGGACCACTGCTATATGTCTTATTTACCTCTGACATATCACACCCAGGCGAAACTAATTCTACTATAGCAACATTCGCAGACGACACAATTTTATTGTCATCTGACAAAAACCTCTCAACCGCAACAACAAAATTACAGATGTACACCAACAATGTAAAGAAGTGGTTTGACAAATGGAGTTTAAAAGTAAACGAGGACAAATCTGTACAAGTAATATTTACGATAAGAATAGAGATTGCTGCTATGCCGATTAAGCTCGACAATAAAAATATACAAATTGAAACATCTGCAAAATATCTTGGAATCCATCTGGACCCAAAACTAACTTGGAAAGATCATATCAAAAAGAAAATAAAACAAATAAAGGAAAAATTTCGACAATTGCATTGGCTAATAGGCAGAAATTCTAAGCTCAATATTTCCAATAAACTTTTAGTATACAAGGCGGTCATTAAACCAATCTGGACCTGCGGACTTCAAGTGTGGGGAACTGCAAAAAGAACTCACATAAACAAAGTACAGCGACAACAATCAAAAATCTTACATATAATAACAATATCCGACAGGTACACAAAAAATGATGACATCCATACTACGTTCAATATACCATTAATCGACGAAGAAATAAAAGCGATACCAACAAGGTATTTTAACGAAATAAACCAGCACAAAAATAGAGAAGTCAATACACTCTCACAACTTGAAAGAAGAACTTTACGATGTCTGAAGAGAAACCGACCAATTGACCTATTAAATTAAATATTAATTCTCGAAGGCTAAAATAACTGTTTTATATAAATATATTTAATAATTTTCCTAACTAATTTTTAAAAAATGTACTAGATGTCAGTATGACAGATGTATGATTAATGTAGGAATAACAAAATAAAAAAAATCTTTCGAATTAGTCCATCTTACCAGTTCCTCTTACTTAGTTCATCAAACTGCTCTACTTTTTTTTGGCTGCCATAAAAGCGACTTAAACGATTGGATCGAGTACAGTAAAGGGTCTTGTTTTATCTGGAATGAAAATCATATGAAAGTGGAATCGATTTTAATCGGGCATTAAATACAATTAAATATTTTTGGCGTTACGTGAGATCAAAGAAATCGCTGGATTTCTCGAAAGTTAACTCTATCACTAACACTTTTAAAAGTGGGAATAAAAACAACATAAGCTTTCTACATACATACATACAAGTTTTTCGAAATTATAGTTAAAAAAATATCTTTTGAAGTTAAAAAATTAAAATCTACTAATCAACATGGCTTTATGCGTGGGAGGTCAACTTAAACCAATTTAGACGTTTTTTTTTGGAATTTTGTCTTTATTCATCGAACTCAAGTTAATACCAACTATACCGATTTTTTGAAGGATTTGGGAAAAGTAAATCAAATCAGTCACACTTAGTGTCTCAACTCGGTGATCTTAGCTTTCATTCTAGCGTTTTGTCTTGGGAACGGAGTTGTGTTGTTGTTTTGGATGGTATTTGCTCACGTTTTTTTATTGCGCGATCTGGTGCTCCGCAAGTTAGCGTCCTTAGACCTCGTTTGTTAGTCGTTTTTATTAATGACATAAAACATTGCTTCAGGTGCTCTAATTTCTTATTGTATGCGAATGACTTAAAACAATTTAGAACCGTCACGAGTCCTTCTGATTCTTTCAAACTTCAATTGGACCTGGATGGTGTAACAGTTTAGTTTAGTGGGAATCAGTTGCATTTAAATATAAAAAAATGTGTTTTTTTTAGTATTTGCTCAACTTCGATATCCTATCTATAGTTGATATTACATTGGTGACTCTTTGCTCAGTTTGGTTAATGAGATGGCGAATCTTGGAATAGTTTTTAATGGCAAATTTTTTTACTTAATTTATTTAGAAGTAGTTCCGTTATTTTGTTATGTTCGTATACATTGTTCTACTCATAAATTATCTCCAGCCTCGTAGCAAATTTCGCTTTTTACCAATTGAGTGGGCTGCTAAGGAAAATCGGATTGCAGTGATTGCATTATATAAATTTAGAACAATGTGCGTGACATTTACGAGTTGTTGAAAAAATTTAATATTTCGAGGACTTTTGTTTACCACACGATCAACATTTTTTCCCAAACGTCTGAAGTGACAGCAAAAGAAGTGGTCGTCCTCGCGTGGTTCGAACCAGTGCAGGGGAAAAATCCGTTCGAGAAAGAAATCACAGAAAGGCCCTTAGAAAGCAGAAAATCATGTCCTGGGAATTGAATGTATAGACCAGATCCATGCCAAGGCTAATTAGAGGTAATCTCCTCATGAAAGCTTTCCATCGCTCAACTGGTAATCTTTTGAAAACGAGCTTAAAGAAAATTAGACTCGACAGATGCAGGCAGCTTCTTCGGCGGCACGCGGTCAACGACCACGAGAATATATTTCTCACAGATGATAAAATTTTGGACTGTTGAAAAAGTTTCTAATAAGCAAAACAACAAAATCTATGCTAAAACTTCGAAAGACTCAAAAAATTGTATTCTAAAGTTCAGCGCGGCCACCATCCAGCCAGCGTAATGGTTTGGTGGGGAGTATCTTGTAAAGGCGTTACATCTCTTCATTTCTGAGAAAAAGGGATTAAGACTCGGGCAAAAGTGTACGAGGAGAATGTTTTGGAAGGCGTGGTAAAGCAGTTGAGCAGTACTCTCTTCAATGGAGCGCGTTGGATCTTCCAGCAAGATTCCACTTCAACCCATAAGGCAAAAACCACCCTGCAGTGGCTAAAAAAACAATATTCCTGGGTTATAGCCGCAGAAGATTGGCCAGATTTGAATTCAGTGGACTGTAATTTGTAAACGAAATTGCAGAGCATGGCCTGTCGAAGACGTCACAGAAATTTGGGGAGGCTCAAACAATCCTTCGATCGACAGCGACTTCAATATCCATGGAAACCATGCGTGTTGTCGTAGCTGAATGGTCCAATCGTTTGAAGGCTTGTGTAAAAGCAAATGGTGACCATTTCGAACGAAAATTAAAATTTTTTTTTAATATTTACATGATTGAAGTTAGTTTCATACTTCAATAAAAAAAAAGTGTTATAATTTCATATCTATAACGGTTTAACTTGCAACTGAACTTATGACAAGACTAAGTATAAAAAATTACGAGTGAGAAAAAAGCACTTCGTCTTCCGTACCATATAGTTTTACTCTTATTTTTTTCATAAACAAATTCCCTACTTATTTGAATGCTAATGTATGCCAATATTAGTAGACTATAAAATCATTCAAGCGTTCACCGGGCCCTACGCACGTGTCACATAGGCTGAACTCAATCAAAGCCA
>JAYXIM010047600.1:0-17495 GCA_037575425.1 Anastrepha fraterculus
CCCAGTCGTTTCTTTCTTGTCCTAGCCGGCGCCAGTTGCAAACACTAAGTGAAGCCAAGTCCTACCCCACTTGATCTCTCCAACGCAGAGGAAGCCTTCCTCTTCCTCTGCTACCACCAGCTGGTACCGCATCGCATACTTTCGGAGCCGGAGCGTTTGTACCCATTCGATCGACATGACCAAACCAACGTAACCTGAAGTTTTACTCGCTGCGCCATGTCTATGTCGCCGTAAAACTCATACAAACTTATTGTTCCATCACCTGCGATATTCGCCGTCCTTATAGAGTGTTAGTTTTGTTCATCGAGAGAGGACTTTACTACTCAATTGCCTAATTAGTGCAAAGTAGCACTTATTGGGAAAAGGGATTCTCGGTTGGATTTTAAGACTGACATTATTATCGGTGTTAAGGCTGCTTCCTAAATAAACGAAGTCTCTTACAACCTCGATATCATAACTGTCAACAGCGACGTGGTTCCCGATACGCAAGTGCGTCGACTGTTTGTTTGATAACAGGAGGTACTTCGTTTTTTTCTCGTTCACCATCAGACACATTCGCTTTGCTTCTTTATCCCTCCCTTCTGCATATGGTCCAAGCAGCTCACAACTTTCGGGCTTAGACCAAGTATTCTTTGGATAGCTTCCGAACACCTGTTCGAGAGCGAGCTAATGTCAAAAGGCGAAGCAACCAGGATAACTGGTTGTGCGTTGTGTTTGAGACCTATCACGTAAAAACGCAGCCCAATGAAACCTCGGATAGGAACTCAATAAGCATTAGATTGTTGAAAAAGTTTTCATTTTGCTGGTGAAAATGAAAATATGGAGAAATTTACCTTTCAAAGAGGTCATTTGCTTCTCTGTTCATTTTTGCTTGGGACTTCCTTGTTAGTGCCAGCTAAAGTTATTGAATACCCTTTTAGTTGGAATGATGTGAAACGGTTAGGTAGGTTAGGTTACAGGTTGCTGAAGGTTAAAAGGTTATCCAACTGAATAAAAGATTTGGCTGTGTTCGCCTGTGTGTCTGTGTATTGCAACAGAATGTCGACTTTATACGTCTGAAGCACAGTGAGAGGTCTCCACACATTTTATGTGAATGTCCGCGCTTTAGAAATCCTATAACTCTAAGGAATACGACTACCATGATTCTCTTGGAGTGTGATATTGTGATACAAAAGTTTTACTCGGCCACCGTGGATCTCTGTTTTTGGGATACCAAATGCCTTATCTTACTTTATCTCAGAATATTAGCTTGCAAGGTTCAGTTGGGCTTTATAGAAGCTTGATTTTTGTCGAAAGTTCATATTTTCTAACGCATATCTGGGTACTGAAGAAGGGGCGGACGATTAACAAGTCAATGCATTGACAGGTAGTGAAAATTAATCTTAGGAGTTTTTTTTTCCGAAAAAGTAGCTGGACGCGTCATTCGCGTTAACGGCGAATGTTAGAACTGGTAGACTTTTTGCTGCCTAAAATTGAGGCCAGAAGCTTAGATGTTGATTTCAGCAGCTTATCGAAGAGTTCGTTAATCGTATTATCAGCCGGTTTGACGTTGAACTGTTCGTAACCAACCCGCAGACTTCACACGCATAATCCCTTAGCAATTTAGATTTTGAAGGCTGATATCATTCGTAAGTAATTCTTTGAATAAAATCGTATCCCGTAAATAGTGAAAATATTTACTCTGTCTAATAATTGAAGTCCAAATACACCGAAAAAAAGGTTTTGATACATTTTCCTTAATTTAAAGAAAACACTTTTTGGCCCACCCTGTGCATACATAAAAGCGTAGTACAATGAGCTAAAGTACTGTTTCAAATGAGCTGAGAAATTTTGCAACTATGAATTATGGATAAGAGAAAGTTTGGTGAGAAGTTGGCTAACTATGCAAAGCTTTAATATTATGGCATATATTGTAATTGACTTATTGTTAGATGGATGCTTAATACCCGGAAATGAAGGTAAACAAAAAATACGAAGTTATACAAAAATTGACACTCTCACAGACGACACCAAAAGTGCAAAAAGCTTAATTAAAGGAAAGGAAAGCATACATTTGAAAACATGAATTTTTTTACCTTAAATAAATCGATTTACGGATGAGTGATGACTTATTTACGGTAATAATTTATGAATAGTATTGAATTCGTTGTGCAGTTGCAGTCGAGTGCTATCGAGTTTTCTCAAAAGGGGTGGGTCGATGTTAATAGGCATTGGCGGTCATGCTGTTTTTACGGTATTTATTAACCCTTTTCATTTATTCAGTCACTGATGGGAAATCACAGATGTAAGTTACATGATTGATTACACAAATAAGAAAACTTTATTATAAACGAATTGAGCGCATCCTTAACTTTCGCAGAGCTAACATGAATCGGTCACCAATGAATCGGTCACACAATCTCAGCCACAAATCAACTAGAGCAGAGGAATTGTGGAAAATTTCAGTTCTCGGTATCCCGTGTCACCATCACAGACAACGATTTTGTATTCCATATAAATTTTTTAACAGTCATGTCAAATAAAAAAAAGCATGGTCTCACTCGACTTGTTTTATTCAGCCTTTAATATGTTATGCCTTTTACAGCGTGCACGCACTAAGCTATTAAACCCTGCTCGGTAAAAGGTATATAGTTCTCTCTCAGAGAGTTAGGACAATGACTGAAGAAGAGCAAGACATTCCGAAATATTTCAATCAAAGGGTTCTCAAAACTTCATAACAGATTCGTTCATACATAAGCTATATTCCATGATCAGAAGTTTGAAGATCGTTCGAAACTGTCGACCCTCGGAGTGTCCGAGAAAAATTGTATGGGCCTTTGTGCGTTTATGGCAGCAACTAAAGCAGTCAAAAGCAGACAAAAGACGATAAAAAGCCATTTTCTTTAAGTTTAATGCCTTTAAGAAAATATATTCGATATGATATGATGTACTGAATGAAATCACTCTCACCCGCGTGCCTAAATTTTAAAACGCTTGAAGCCATATAGTAACCGACATACCCACATATACTTGTGCATAAGTAAATACATATGTACGCTTTATTTATAAATGTTTTTACAGATATTCGCAAATTGTAGAAATAAACAATTCAGCGATAATCGTTAGTGAACAATAGTATTTACTTGTATCTATTTTTAATGAGCTTTGCTTACCACTTTTTTGTTTAACTAACAGACTCACTTTCATATGCGCATCGTAGTCACTGATCGCGCTTCAAATCGACAGAGCGAGGAAAGTTAACTTCAGTTCATGAAGAAGATGATTATTGAAAATACTCAACCAATCTCCCAGTCAGAGACACAAGGCAACAACTCTACTTCCTGCAGTAAAAGTGTTCACATAAAATAGTCATATTGACTCAATAGGTATCACATATCTCTACCTTGTACATACATATTTACTATACAAACGTAATCTCGGTCATCTGTTTTGACTGTTACTTTCAACTTTTGCCATAATTTGGACTACTGAAATGTTTTGTTCACTTTTTTTTATTTTCCACTTCCACATTTTATTGTTTTTGGCAATTGCATGTGAACTGGGCGGCTGCAGGCATGCTGCAGAAATTTTCTACACCAAAACAGCAGCAGTAGGAAAGAAAGAAAGTTTAGCATAAATATTTTGGACATTACGTAGCAACAGCAGCATCGGCAGCAGCAGAGTTATATTTGGTAGATATTTTTTTCTTTTTGGTTTTGGTTAAAAACTTTGTATACTTTTTCATTGTTTGCATTTTTTTTTCTCATTCTCTGTCTTGTGTGAAAAATTAGAGAATAACAGCAAGTGAAAAGGTGGTCACAGCAATGCGGAAAACATCTGTTGTTATTAGGCGTCAACATGCATACATACATACAAACATGCATACAAACGTACAAGTAGTTGTAAACCTAGTTTGCCAAGTAGTAGCTTACTTTGGAGAACTTTTGTTGGTAGTTGTAAAATTGGCATAAAACTTCGCACTGAACTTTTCCTTAAGATTTTGCAATTTATCAATGATGTGCCAGCGTAGCTAAAATTACTTGGCCAGCACAGAGAAAAAATTTAATGGTCTTTCTTTTAAACGCTAATTATCTCGTCCATATAATGGGTGTTCCGTTTAGAGGTATGATGGAGTTTGTTATATTGCAAACCAACATTTTCGCTTTATTAACGAATTTAATGACATTTAATGTTTAAAAATAGTTTCAAGCAAATGGCTATCTCGATTGCGTTTTGTGAAATCCAAACCGTCGCACAGTGGGAGTTTTCGACCAATTTTGTTACAAAATGGCAACAGGACTTAATTTTCGACCGATTTTAATGGTTTTTTGTTTTGTATGCTCATAAATTCTTTTAGAAGAGATTGTCTAGGCCCGAATTTCAATTCGTTTTTTTTATTAAATCAAAGGTGTACTTTTATGAAAAATTCAGAAAAACTATGTATTCAAATTCGGTTTGGAGTTTTTGTATTGCAGTTCTAATCAACGTACATCAAAGCTAGTACGCACATTTCCAAACCCTCTTAAGGGGTGAAATCATCCCCTAACTACCTAAAAACATAAAAACTAATTTTTTTTCATGGAGAAATCTTGAAAATTCACCGGAAAAATAAAAAAAATGATATATACGTTTTTAGAGATGCTGAGTCCGAATTCATTGTTCATTTGTCCTTCCGGGTCAAATTGAAGGTCGGTCCAAGTTCAAACATAGAGTATTAACCGTAAAATGTTTGAAAAATTTATATATATATTTTTGAGGTTTTTGAGACCGAATTCATTACCCATTCGCCTTGGCAGGGTCAAATTCAAAGTGAAACATAGAATATTCCCTGGAAAAATTGCAAAAAATGTATTTCTCTACTCGTTTATTAAGGCGTCTACTGTAGTGTCGCATGAATATTTCATTCTGTAGCCAGAGGGAATCTCGATCCATATATTCTTCAAGCTGTTCTTTGACAGCTTTCTCAAGCATTTTTTCTAAGGTTTTTAAGCCACTGATTGGTCTCAATTCATCGCATTTGTCTGTGACTTTAATTTTTTCTATAGATGATTTTATATAGACGATTTTCGGAATTTAACTTTGAATAATGTGATTTTATTATCTTCAGTAATGTAGGACTTAGTGTAACCCAATGATCTAATAACGTTTTTGGGATAACATTATCAATATCATATGGGGCGTCGTTCCATTCGGGACAAAAAGAATTGATGACGATGATTATTATCAAAACCTAATTTATTCTTTAGAGATTTACACACTGAATATAATTCCTGGACTGATATTTCGCGAACTTTAAAACTGTACATATCGTCCCCTTAGTATAACAATAGCCTATGTGCTCATAGGCTATTATTTTTTAATTGAATTTTTAGATTCTCCATCGTCGATTTTATATGTGGTAAAAATTTTGTCAAATTCTAGTTCCACAAAGTGGGTCAAAACGTCAGTCAAAAAATAATAAATATTTACAGACATAACGAGATTTGAGTGAGAGCTACTTTCGACAAAAAGTTTGAAATTCATTTTCTCAAAACATCAAAAAATTTATAGGCTATTTTAATACTAAGGGGACGATATATTTTCAATGATACGAGTATTGGTAAATCTGCCATTTTCTTGACACAATTTTCATTCACTTCACAATTTTCACTCACAAAATATTCTGTTCTATTCTTATTACAATTTTTATAGCTATTTTATACTTGTTTCTTATTTGTGTGTATTTATTCCACTTTTCTTTGTTTACTAAAAGTTTGTTCTAACATAGTTCATAACATGGTGCTCTACTGTTTTGGGTAATGAATTTTATTTCCGTATCTATAATTTCATGATCCGATATTTTATTATTCGTGTTAATCTTTACTGCCAAATTTGGCATATTCATTAGTCACATAGTCAATCAAAGTCTCAAATTTATACGAGATATTCTTGTATAATCTGATACTTTTTTGTTTATTCCATTATTATTGTAATATAATATATTTTCAACATCTCGTTTATATAAATCGTTTTTCTTCAATTCTACACCAGGGTTCCCTAAACATTCGCCTAATTGACTACGCAGTAATACTGATTTAAGTTTAGTGGTCTAGCGTTAAAATTCCCCGCGACTATGATATCAGTAGTTGCATCCAATGATATTTTAATATTTTCGTGGAAGAAATCACTACATTCTCTTATAGAACTGCTTAAGGATCTATAGACTGCCACCAGCAGCACATTTCCTTCTTTATATGGCATTTAAATTTATATCCCAGCATTCATATTTTTGAAGGAATTGATTTTCCCATTATTTTCCTAATAGATTAGTTCATATACAGTTTAAGCAGTTGTGAAACTCGTTTTCATCAACATCGGCAGTAATATGCGTTTTTGAAAGAACTATAAACTCGGGGCTACACTCAGCACCGTTTTAAGTCTTAGTTTTTAACTAAAGTTTTATTCCACGTTGATTTTTACAGTCCAAAATCTCTAGAATTTAGTTCCGCCCTTCTGGGTATGGTGTGCGGATGCTGAATAAACATACGGGGCTATTTGAAACACAGTCTGGTTCAAGCACAACACAACATTGAGCAAACGTATGTGGGTAGTAGTCATAAAATATTTATAAAAAAATTTAATTCACTCAGACACACTGTTCCGTTTTCTTGCAGGGGAATGCAAATTTATTTTACTTATTTATTTATTTATTAAAATTGAGTATACTTATGCATATAACAACACAAAAAAACACCGTTAGCTACGAGGCTTGCGGCTTAGGAACGCATATTTGGATATAATCCAAAAGAGCTCGGGTAGAAAATTAAAGTAAAGATGTAGCTAAAAGCTCATCAGAATTGTGAAAAAATTGCCAGGACTAGTTTTTAATAGGTATAAAATACTTTTTTATAAGTTCTTTCTAATTGAATCACGCTAGTACACAATTTATATTTATTAAGCTGAGTCACTCATTAAATAAAACTTTAATGATTTTCTGGCATAAAAATTAAAAACTGTTGTTTTTACACTTCTACAATTTACAGACTTTACAATTGTGAAAAATTAATAAAATATTTTCTTGCCTATTTTCTTTGTTCACTGCCCCGCTCTGCACCATCAGATGAAAATAAATTTTGAATACTTATTTCTTCAATTTCACGCAGAATTTACATTTTCATTAAAGAAAGTCGTAAAATTGTATTTTTAATAACTTCATCTATTTTTTTTAATTCATTTACTTGTATGCCTTATATAATCGTATTTATATGGGAATGCTAAATTTTAGGTATCTATAAATGCACACACTTGCACATATTTGTGTATCTCTTTTATTCGCAATCTTAATCTTAAGGTGAGCGTGCACATAATTATGGCCCAAACATCCACTTATGTACATCCATAAATAAATATAAATCCATATAATAAGTACTTCATTCACAAAAGAAAAAATATATTAATTACTTCATTACTATTTTGACTTCTTATAATTAGAGTGACGCATTTGAGGTGTGCAGATCGATTTCGTTACCGTAAAATTTCGTTATTCGTTAACTTATTGCACGGGCTAATTAACTAAATAAGATAACTTTTTAAATGTTCATAAAAATATCTTGCTGTAATGATTTCAGATCATTGGTTCCTTATCAAATTTGGCGCTAAAGAGCGAAAAATTTATTTCCACCACCGCACAATGTTCCGAAAATCAAAAAAAAAAAATTCCAAAAAGAAAACAATTCATTTTGTCACTAATGCTGTTTTTTTGTTGTAGTAGTATTCCTAAAGGAGCTTTAGATCACTACTATATTCCGACAGCCAATGACGGCATGCGTTAGTGCAATTGGAAGTGCGTTAGTGCTAATGGGAAATACGTAACGCCGCTCAACTGGAAGTAGATTTGAAAACGAACCAAAAAACTTAAATGGATGACTTCAAATTCAGAAAAATCGCAAACACAGTATCAGCATTTCACGGAGAGAGAATGGTCGAATGTTCCGCTGTCCAATGAATTGCTTTTTTTTAATAGCAACAATCATGAATTATTTTCTTAAGGGGTATGGTATTTTTTTTTTCATTTTTTTTTTTTTTTTTTTAAATTATTCTATAACATCTTAAGATTATTGTGTGAAAGTTTGAAGTGCATTAGAGTAAAATTGACAAAGACACAAAGGATTAAGTATCTACCTCTCCAACCGGATTTCACGTTGCCGAAAATCTTTAAACGCGTTTTTCTCACACTTGCCTTTTTTACGGTCGGTGTCCACTGCAGATTCATATCTACTGCACCGATTCTTTTCAAATTTGGTTTTTTTGTTTCTTTACTTTATTCACGAGGTAATGACGTCGAGTTTTTTTTTTTTTTAATTTTGTCATATTTTAAAACAACAAAGTTTTCAAGTTTTTTTTATTAAAAATCGGTGTTTTGACTTCAAAGCGCTTTAAAAAATTAAAAAAAAAAAAAAAAAATTCGACGTTGTTACCTGCGAAACTTTATTAGCTGATGAAATCAATTTGGTTTTTTGATTTTAGTTGATCCAGTAATGAGTTCTGAGGGACAACTTTTTTATGAGACGTCCGCGAAGATTCGCTGCCACCAACTCATTTCTTCATAAAAATCAATGAAAATTTCACATAATATTCTTTAAATATGACTTTATAATGAAGTAATTTTAAAATTTTGAATAAATCAACTGTGTCGACAAAAAAAATTTCGAAAAATATGCTTGTTTTACACCGAATTAACCATACTACCCCGTTAATCAAATTTCGGAAAACACGTTTAATCCAAATCTTTGCTTAACCCGGCGGCAAAAACTTTGGTCACACCGCCAACGATCTGGGTGTGTCGTACTAGAGGAAAAATAATATAAATGCATATATAAAAAACCTACAATAAGATGAATTTTTTGTATGTTGCTTATTAAGTTAACAATATTTGTGTTAAAAAGCGTATTCAGCTACAAAGAGTTTTACAAAATCATTGTCCAAATAGCCATACAGTAGACACCTACAAGCGGCTCGGATGCCTCATACAGATATTCATTAATGGCGGGTTAATAGAGGCATTTGGCACACTAAAGTGACCAGATTATAAATGCATTTTCTAAACATTGTAAAATAAATGTCTCACCTTTTTAGTATCAGTTTTTAGCTGAATGAGGTTTTTTGTATACATTTAATGAAATAAAATGAAAATTGCGTTAGAATCCCCATTTAAAGGGCGATACATTTAGAGGCATTTACAGGATGTGGTCGGATGAGAGCATGCCAAGCGAACGGAACCTGAGTGTGCTGTGCCCAATACATAAGAAGGGTGATCCTGCTTAACAAGGTCCTGTCGAGCGTATTGTGTGAGATAATGAAGCCCATCGTCAACAAACTGATAGGGTCTTATCAGTGCGGCTTCAGATCTGGTAAGCCCACTATAGACCAGATACTTACAATATGCTAAATACTGGAGAAAACCCACTAAAAAAATTCGACACGCACCACCTCTTCGTCGATTTCAAAGCCGCCTTTGACAGCACGGATAGAAATCACCTCTATGCCCCTATGTATAAGTTTCGTATCCCCGCAAAACGAATACGGCTGTGTAAGACGACGTTGGGCGCTACCACAAGCGCCGTCAGAATTGGAAGCAACCGCTCCGAGCCGTTCAATACCAAACAAGGTTTTAAGCAAGGTGAGTCTCTGTCTTGTGACTTTTTCAACCTCTTGCTGGAAAAATTCTTGCGCACTAACGAGAACACAAAATAGATATTATTATACTCAGTGAACCCTATAAACACCAAGAAGGCACTGGAACTGTAGGACAAATAGCTCCCGACTTATGAACGTGAATGCAGTCTGCGGATTTGTACGAGCGCGTATTGAAGATACATACGTCTATAGCTGCTACCTACAGCCCAGCTTACCTGTGTCTGAAGCTACCAGCATTCTGGACAATCTCGCCCAAGATAATAAAGACTATAGACCTCTAGTCGTAGCTGGTGATTTTAACGCTTGGGCTGTGAACTGATGATGCCCACAAACAAATCCAAGAGGTCAAGCCCTTATGGAAGCTTTCGCCTTGTTAGATATAGCCCTTATGAACACAGGACACCAGCAGACATTCTAAAAGGCGAGAACGGGATCGATAATAGTGGCTCGTTATCCAGCATTATACCCCGAGTGACCATCTCGCGATAATTTGCGAAACAGAGAAGCACGTCGAACTAAAGCTGCCAAATACATACGACGCGAGATACAGGGTTCACTCAATGGAGGCTCAGGTTATCGAAGTCATGCTGGCAGATGTAACACTCACTGGCGATGCAACTGAGAAGGCTACGCAAGCTATGAAGCATCTAAAACAAAAGGATGCGATACAGTCATGTCTAAAACAAGGCCCAACAGGCATAACAACGAATCCGTTTACTGGTGGACAGCAGACATTGCGGAATTGCGTAACGAGTGCAACAGAGCAAGGCGAGTTTATCAACGTTCTAGGGGCACGCACAGCTTCCAAGAGAACCAGATCCAGAAAAATCAAAAATGGAAGGCCCTGAAAAAGGCAATTAAAGGAAGTAAACGACAATGTTTCATTCAACTACGCTGCGAAGTCAATAGTAACCCTTAGTACAGGCTAGTCATGAAAAAACTGAACGTTTTCAAGCCACTCCCAACAACGTGCCCGGCCATACTGCATAACGTAGTTGAAGCACTGTTCCTCCTGCAAGATGGTCTTCGAGCCCACGATTTGGAAAGTTTTTGCGAAGGCGACCCAAATATGCAGTTGACAGACAAAGGCGAACTCCTGATGATCACTAAACGGATAAAAAACAATAAACCTCCGAAACGAGGCACTACAAGTCATAGCGACATATGTGCAGCACTTGTCTAAAAGAAGCCACATTTCCAACTCAGTGGAAGTTGCAGAAACTGGTGCTGATTTGAAAAGGATCTAAGCCTGCGGAAGATCCTACAGGCTCTCCCCCCTGCATATGGTATTTGATTAGCGGTATGCAAGTATATTTCAGGTGGTTCGCATAGGTATGTAGCCCAAAACTACTGTTACTCAATATCTATAGAGGTTGATATGCACAGTGGTTATAACCAAACCCAAATAGAAAACGATTTTGAAACTAATTTCGAGCATATCTGGCCTCTGAATAAGTAAAATATGGGAATAAATGAGGTTGACAGCTTATTGTCTTCTTTCTTAGCGCATTGTTTTTTTCTTAAATATAGCCAGACTTTTATTCAAGTGAAAATAAAAACCGTAAGAGTAAATTTATATCATGGTTTTTATGAGTCTGCGGCTATAAATCTTGATAAGTTCAAGAATTAAGCACCAACTACGTATGCGTTTTATTATTTACCCACTTAGGCACATACATACATACACACATACATGCATGCATGCATACCCACGTATACGCTGTATTAAAAGGGAAATGCTTACTCGTAGTAACTCAAAACAAAACTCTTCAAAGCAAAGAGTTAAAAAGACATTTAAGTGATTAATTAACTCAATGCTTATAATTATTTTTTTTATGCTCATTAGCTTTTATGTTGACACCTTTTAGAAACTGGATGTACTCTGTTAAATGGGTCGAAAATTAACACCTTTAAATAGAACAAAAACTATATGTACTTATTTTTGTTATAAAAAATAATAAGAAATATCTTAAAGCCGGATGAGAAAGGCAGACCACCGAAAACAATCGCAACAGATAAGGTAGATATGCACTAAAAGTAGCAGATAATGCAGATAGGCTAGTGTGCAGTGTGGCAACTAAGTTGGCAATATTTCAAAGCCAGCCATAACTGTGACAGTTAAGTTGTTGCCTCAAGCGTGTTGGTAGAGGTAATTAAGAACGTGAGTAAATACTTTGGACGGAGTGGAGGCCCGAAATACCTCAAAGTAATTTTTATTTGCACACACGCGCGTACTAAGCAAAGGTGTGTAAGCAGACCTTGATTTCGGATTTTGGTGAATGGCGCTTTTTCATAGGCGAAAGTTGCTTCGAGAATAACTGTTGCGAAATGCATTGAATATTTTCAGAGCATTCGACGATTTGTATCAACTTTTTGGCAGAAATTAAAAGCAGTACAAACAACTTTAGGAATACAAATAATAAATAATAATATTAAACAACAAAATAATAATTAAAACACGATGGATGCTAACTAATGTCCTTTTGAGCGATTTGTCAGCGGAGAGATAAACGATTTTTTTTTTACTTTCACTGCTACGAGTTGTGTCTATAAAGCAGTGAGCATAGGAGAGGTACGCATTGGCACAACGCCGACTTTTTAGGACGAAGTTTTCTCTGTCCAATACAGTACCTCCCCCTTCAGTAAAGAAATCAGTATTGACAAAATTTTTGCTTGTTCGCATTAGAGTTGTTTCGTTTTTCTGTTTCACAAGGGAAATGTTAAGTATGCCAAGTAAAACAATGAATTATTGAGAAATTTAGCATACATGTTTGAAAAAAGCGCTTGAAATCAGCGAAGGAGTGAATAGCAATGAATGTTTGTCGCATGCATATGAATTTGGATGGTTGAATCATTACCAGGATGACCGAAAAGACATTTTAAATAATTTAGGGTCAGGTTTCTGGGTTGCTGAGATAAGGTAGTAGCCCGGTGTGACGGGTTCAAAAAATCGAAAATTTTTTTTTTACATTTTTCGGAAGAAAAACATCTTAAAAATATGCTATAAAAATATCAGACAGGAATTTTAATTATTTTTAAAGTTATAGCTAAAATAAGAGAGCGCTATAAAAAATCTGTTGTCGTAACTTTAAACGCGTTTTTCTCAAAACCATGTTTTCGAAATTTCGGGAAATCACTGACCCAAAACTATTCAACCAATTTGGCTAAAAATTTAACTCGTTATTCCAGACGCACATATCTAGATCGCGGACCTTTTTTAATAATAAACTAATTAATTTAAGCAATTTATGAAGAAAAAAAATTAGATTTTTAGAACTTTTTTCACAAGTCCGCCATTTTGTTTTTGTTTTTTTTATTTTTATGTATATTTTAGGTTTGGGATCTAAAATAAAGTCTACCGAATAATAATCTCTTTGAATTTTTTATTTCAGATGACTTTGGAAGGCTGTGCGTTTCCCCGAACCAACTCATCGTTGTTTTTTATATACTTCAAAACACCAAAAAAAACATGTAAAAACTTTAAAACGATTGCATTTTATTTTCTTTTTAAAAAAGATCCATGAAAAAACGTCCAAATTTTGGTCGTTACACTGGACTACTACCTTAAAGGTTATTTTTCGAAGATTATTTTTCGACGGTTATTTTTCGTTATTCCGGAAAAATTATGAATGCGTAATGAAGAAAGAGACCGCATTGCTCGTCAAGTCGTTTGTACCGATCCTAGTGTTATAATAGTCACACTTATATGGTTAAGATTTATTATATTTATTTATTTAATTAATTAATGTCTATTAACGTAATTCTTACAGACTATCAAATGTATCCATAAAAAATTATAAATAAAATATGTGAAAATTTCTGCACAATTTTATAAAAACGATTCAAAAAAGCCATACGGGAGAGAGAGAGAGAGATAGAGATAAAAAGGGAGGGTGAGAAACTCCGATCCCCTGAACCCCTGCTCGGTGGAAGTTTCGAGGTTGTCGGAAATACTGAGGTTTTTTCCATACAAATTCAAATAGTTTTCATACTGAAAGCTATTCGAGTTTATTTTTCTTTATTATATTAATTAAATACACTTTAAAGCGGTAAGTTTTATTGAAATTAAGGAAATTTTCGATATTGGTTTGTTTTATGTACACTCGCTTGTTCAGTATCACAGAATTTCTGAGCTTCTGCAGCGTTTGAGCAAGCATTGTATGTACAATCCTAGCATATACTGAATGCAGATATTGCCTCCTCCAAAGTAATTTTATTCGTATTTAGCATCACGTCGATAGTTCCTTCACCGACTGTTTCTTCGTCCTTATTACAATATTATTCATTTAAAGCTGTGGGTTCCCAATGAGGTTCAACAATATATTGCTCGATTTGAGATTGGGAAACTTGCAATGGGTCTACTTCCCGAAGCAAAGTTGAAATTAATTGAATACTGGATGCATCATCCGCTATCTGTAACCGTAACTCCGAAAGAGGAATGATATCGTCAAAATCCCAGTCAGACGCTTTTTCAAACAGTTTTTGAAACGATGACTGAATCGAAGTTGCAATAAGAGATTGTAATAAGCGCGAAGTCCTAATAACCATTATTTTTACTTTATGATTTCCAGCAGCATTTGTACAAGCAAGGAATTTTATTCTCTTCGTAATGATCTTATGCCCCGGAGTCGAGGTTCCTTTTGAGCGCATAGGAGTTTTGTCGGGTAAAAGCTTCCAAAATAAGTCAGACTCATTGGTGTTGTATATCTGCTCTTTTATCAAACTTAAATCTGTAATTGTTTTGTAAAATTTGTCCAAAAATAAGTTGATAGAGTCAATCTTATTTTAAAATTTTTCTATACAAATTTTTAGCCATCGTATTCCATGGCCCTTTTTAAAGGTTGCAACCCAAATATTGCTAGCATGCACGCCTCCAGGCTTTTCTTGAATATTGGCTGTAATAATTTGGCTTTCTCTTCTAGCATATCACTTGTAATTGGTAAGTTTTCGGCACTTCCATCCGCAAACCAGTTGAACAACACCTTTTCCATTTTTAAAACTCAGAAATATTCAGAATTTACCTTTTACTTGACCGGGACCACATGGCGAAACAACCTCCTTTATGTACTGTTAATTTTTTAATACCAGCAACAATACTCTATGCTCGTGAAAGTTTTTACATAATGTATTAATAAAATTCCAACGTTTAATTTGTTCAGAATGTCAGCTTTTTATCTTGTAAGCGGCATAAACCTTCTCTTTGCCATTATGAAACCGCGACGTGCAAAAGTTAACGCAAAATTGTCATTTCGTCAGCAATTAGAATTAGACGGTATTTCCCCTGTACCGTTTGCCTGCCCACGGCTTCAAAGCAACCTCCAGAATACTTTACCGATAATATTTCGCATTTACCTAGACAACTGGCTCGATAAAAACGATTGGAGAGCGCACATCTGAGGTTACAGCGGCCCAGACCATTACCTGTGGCGGGTGCGGCCTCCTGGTGCCCAATCGATGACTCAAATTCTGGTATAAATGGTCGGTCAAATAAAAACTATTGTCATTTTATTTATTTTTATTTTCTCGTCAGAAAACACAATGTTCGGAAATGGCGGATGCTACGGTCAGATATTTTCAGTTCTTTCGCCATTTGATTGGCACTTCGTCGGGGATTTCACTCAAGTCGGTTCTTCCCTTTCTGAACCATTTCACGTGACGTTGACTTTTGATGACCACCTCCAAGACGTTTCGCGCAGCTCCCAGTATCAATGTAACGAGTAATGGTGCGATAAACAAAAACTTTATTTACTTTACCAAATATAATGCAATCACATTAATTCGATTGAAATCCATTACTGATTTTCTTTTTTCGCGTTTACTCTCGGCAAAATGCTTCCGCGCCCGTATAACCAATACTCTGGACTGTCATTTGGCCAACTAACAGACTGCTGATGTACGGGCATCAGCTGCGCGAGCAGTCTGAAGTTGGTTACACTTCCGAGTACTGAACCCTGTGGAAATCCTGATTAAAAAATTTTAAGCCTTGATTAAATTTGTAGTTTTTTTTAGTTCTGTACAAAATTTCGAGTTTTGAAGAGAATTTCACTTATGTTCACAGGATTTCATTTTAGTGTCTCTTTTGATCAGATTTCGAAAACAGCATTAGTCTGTGTCGATAGAGCTACTTCAACATAAACATATCTACGAGAAGCCTATTCATAATTGTTTCTACTAAAGCAACTCTATTTTTTTTTTTAACATAGGCGCGCCCTAATACGAAAAGAAGAATGCATAAGCTGCCCTCAATATGAGATCAAGTAATGCGTGCCAAAGAAGCCACTGTAGCTGTCGAAATAAATGGATCTCCCCGAAGCCAATCTTTGCATCTCATGTTCAGTGAATGAGTTTGAAATCAACTGAAATTATGACACTTTTTTTTACCTAATGAATATCGGAATAAATAAAACCTTCGTTACCGTTGCACGCTATAGACTTCCTTGATCTTTCAGTCCGTCAATGATGAACGCTAAAGGCCAATGATTCGTGTTCACTACATCAGTACCAATCGTTTAAGTGTTTGTTCAGCAGACGATACATGCATTTTACATGCTGTACGGAACCCACAATATTCGGCTCTAAGTTAATAGAGTGGCCCATGGCCCCTTCATGCTGTTACAGCAAGAATAACAACAACAATATCAGTTTATGTTAACCAATTTTTGACGTGATAACGTCTTATAATTCGATTTAGCCGGCTGCACGCACGAAAAAATGTGTCGTTACCTTGCTCATTAGTGTTACCTTGCTCATTTGTCGTTACCTTGCTCATTTGTCGTTACCTTGCTCATTGCCGTTACCTTGAATGAACTGCAAGCGAAAGCGCGGAACGAACAAAGCAAACGAACGGCAACGTTAAACATCTTGCTCTCTCCTACTTAAGTGAGCGTATATATGTATGTATATGCGCATATGTACATATATAAATTCACGTATTTGTATTTGCATATGCCTTCTTATTGATTATTATTAATTTGATTTACTTGAAGAATTTAAAATAAAACCAAGTTTGTCAATAATACCTGTTATTTTAATGTTATTATTATTAATTTTTTTATTATATATGAAGGAAAAAATACCTTATTTTTACATATATACTTTATATTTACCATATACCTTATAAGATATGTTGTATACTAATATATGTATATAAACATGCATATACATATACAATTTCGCGCAATTTTCAAAAAGAACAAATCTATATGTAAAGATGCATACAAGTCATATGGACATATCAAATATACATACGAATCTATTCCGTACGCAAGCAAATGTAAGCTAATGTGCTTGAACTGCAAGCGAGAGCGCGGAACGAACGACAAAGAGCACAATCGGCCCCCGCGTTCGGCAACGTTCGACATCTGGCTCTGCCCTACTTGAGTGAGCATATATATGTATGTATATGCGCATATGTAGGTATATAAATTCACATACTTGTATTTGCATATGCCTTCTTCCTGTGTGCATGGTAATGAACCATTTCTCTGTTGAGGGAATGAAAGGGAGTGTTTCGAGTGTAAAGTGTCTTGAAAAAGGCAAATCGATGATGGTGCCTCTTAGTGTTGTTGACTTATTAACGTCTGATGCACAATCGAAATTGAAGATATCTTTCATGAATTTGATAAATGTTTCGTCATTTTTCATGTTTGTGTAAATGTAACTTGACATATTCCATTGCAATTCCATTTACCTCCTCCTCTTTATCCATACAAAATATCTATCAAACAAATAAAATTAAAATTTTGGTTTGAAAATTGCAACCATTCCATCAATATTTTCTTATGACGTTGTCACGTTAAACTATCGTCAGTAAACCGACTTTACAGACAACCCCCTTTTTT
>JAYXIM010047601.1:0-17329 GCA_037575425.1 Anastrepha fraterculus
TCGTTCGTTTTGCATTCATTTTTAACGAATTCTTTTTGTGACATTATTTTAACTAGGGATTATTGTCGGGCGATGTCTTATTTTCGCAAAAAAACGCTAATAGTTCCAGCTCGTGATTATATCTAATTCGTTGAGTACCGTGTTGCAGTCTGAGAGGTCCATATATTTTTCTTTCAAATTTTAGCTTAGCTGATTAATCTTAGTAGTTTTTAGTCCGCAACTAAAGTAGGTACGCACGCGGCGGACCAAGGTTTTGTATATCCTCAACTTTTGGTAGCGAGAAAATAATTTAGACTTAAGCAGCTTCTTAGTCCTGGGAAGCAATAGAGAGACTAGCGGCTGTTTACATACAATTTGAACAAGAAAACGACATACTGAAACCTTTAAATACGATATACAATGACATCGCTGCGGACATGGAAATATGGATAAACAGGAGGTGGAATAATTTAACCACTTATAAAACCGCGAAAATCATGTGGACACAGAATGCAGACAAATACGCCAGATTCGTACTAGCCCTGTCTAGAAAGAAAAGCAGAGCTATCGTAGGTGTACTGACAGGCCACAATTTGTTAGCGGCACACGCATACAAGATGGGAATTGCAAACAATGATAGCTGCAGATTTTTCAATGAACTAGAGGAGAGGGAAACTCTCTCTTGAAAACCTTCTATGTTCCTGCCCTGCATTAGCTTGAACCCGAATGAAATGCTTAGGAGCTCTTCAATATGAGAGGTTAGTATGTCTCTCGGGGTTAGAGCTTCAGAGCTTAAAGAGATTCGCAAAAGACGCAGGTTTATTAAAAGAAGCCTACTACAAGGAAACGTAAGGGCCAAGCTCCATCTGGTACCACTAAGGACCAATAGATCTATATGATGACTTTCTAGGAATTATCGTGGATAAAAAACTCACTTGGGAGCCATCTCAACTCAATACTAAAAAAGTCAACGAAAAACCTTTGGACAGCAAAACAACTCTTGGGTAAATCCTGGGATCTGAACCCTCAAATGACCTTCTGGATCTACACCCAAATGGTAAGACCTATTATACTATATGGGGCTTTGGTAAGGTGGGTTAAAACAAATCAAACTACTGCTGTATAAAAACTGTGTAAACTGCAAAGGCCGGCGTGGATCAGCATAACCAGGTCAATCTAATCTAACCTAAGCAGATTCAAATTAGAAAAGTGAGATTGATTTGCTGCTAAAACGCTATCATTTACTGCCAATGATGTATCCCAGGTAGGTAAATTCTGGTACAGTCTCGAATGCATAGTCTCCGATCGGCAGGTCATCATGCCTTAAACCGGACCTGGATCTGGCCATAAACTTAATTTTCTCTGCGTCAATGCTTATCTCAGTATTTCGTATTATTTTTTCTAGTTCTAAAAACGCACTCGTTAATTCACTTCTGCCCTGCGCCCTAAGCATAAAGCTGGAATGACTTGTTGTATTCACTACCATTTGGATATATTTCAGTCATTGCTGCGTGTAGGACTAAGTTGTATAAAGTTGACAGCTGATAACATAAAATTTATTTGTCACTGGTGTCGAAACATCAAAATTTGGCATTCGAGTTTGGCAGCACTTTTCTCGAGTTCTCAGGGCTCAGTGAAAGTAAATTTTCCGTAGCCATGGTGGAGCGTTGTTTTCGTAACTTCGCTACGACGAACTCAATGATAAGGCTAAATAACTTTTTAATAAGCATTATTAGGCAGATAGGAATTTCAATAATAAATTATAATAATATAAATGTAACTTAATGCTTTCTTAAGCCGAGTGAAGCAGTTATTGCTTTGCATTTTCTTCAAACTGTATTTCTTGATTCGCTTAGTTTACTTGGTATAATATAATATTATATAAAAAAGGACGATTTGAAAAGTAGTTACTGATTACTTTCAATGCCTTTTCTGTGTTGGTGCTTGATATAACGCAACCCTGCGAAATATCTGATCACATAAAAGGCGGCCGCCGTGGCCGTATGTGCAACGTCTTCGCACCAACCCATTTGGTGCATCGAAGACTCTAAGTGAAGACACTTATTTTTTTCACTCCGATCGACGGTTCAGGCGGCGCTGGAAGTGATCCTACATATTCCACGCATTGATATATATGTTAAAGGGATAGCAGCCAAATCTGCTTCCTGAATTAAAGCAGCAGGGAAAAGAAAACACAAAAATAGATAGGATTGGCAGACGAGACTGGTCATCATATTTATACTGACGGCTCAAAGATGGGCAATGGCACTGGATCAAGAGTTTTCTTAGAACAATTAGCTTTAAGTTGCTCATTTAGACTCCCTGACTGGTGTAGCGTATTCTAAGCTGAGGGTAGGCAGTAAAAACGATAAGACTGATGGACTTACCTCCAGTAAACCTAACGACAGTTAAGCAACAATCAAGGCACTGGCCTCAACGCGCATCAATTCTAGATGTGATAAAGAATGCAGGAGGTCGCTCTCTCTCATCCAACAACACAACATCAGACTTGGTTGGGCTCCCGACCACTCTGGAGTGAAGGGAAATTAAAGAGCAGATGAGTGTGCGTGGAAAGTCTCTGAGCTTGACCTTCAGCGAGTAGTAGAGGACATAAGTATTCCTTTAAGCGAACTATACATTGCGATTGACCTGAGCGTAATCGCGCAAACTAATAGAACTGGAGGGTCTCCAAAGGGCTCTGGCCAAAACTGAATAATAAAAGAAAAAAATATTTGCTTGGATTCACAGATCAACTACCAGCGTTTTCACAGGTGTTATAACGAGTGGAATGGGTGTACCTCACAATGACTTCTGCAGGAGTTGGGGAGATGAAGAAGAAATTGAGTCGGTACAACACCTTCTCTGTGAATGTCCTGCACTTCAAAGAAGTCGAGCCAAATATCTTGGCGATTATTTCTTTGAAGACCTGGAAAATTTGCAAAGTGTCTCACTGGAGTGACTAGTAACCTTCTTAAAAAGATTTAAGTGGTTTGAGCAACTAAGTTGGGGAATGGAAAAGAAATGCAGGTATCACAATGGGCCTTAGGGTCACCGAGTATCTTGTCTTAAACGAACAACCTGACTAACCTAACCAAACCTATATACATATTAAAATTTGGGTATTTTGAGTTTAAGAATTTTCATTTTGAGGATTCTGTGCTTAAGGATACTTTTCAAGCAGGGAATTTTGTGTGTGGGAATTGTATTTTTGGCGATTTCAAACCTCTCCCTATGCACATATGTACATATATACTGAAACCTACAAATAAACCAATTTCAGTAAAATAGAGGACAATGTCCAAAATATTGTACTTGAATCACTTGACATGAAATCGCCCATTGGATCTCTTCATTCATCGAACGCTATCGAAACCGCGCCATTCAAGCTGTACAGCATTTTCTGCTCGTTTGCGGTTGCTTCGCGGAATCACTTAGGTTGTATTAAATAATAATTTATTTCTATTAGTACGAAAGTGTTAATTTTAAATGACAACAATGGAGCAGCAACTTCAAGGGAGATGCTTAGCGATAGCATTACAACAAAAACAATACGCATCGGCCGCAGCAACAATTGTTGCACAGCACACAAAATGTGTATACAGCAAGTAGCCAAAAACCTATAGTACAAAGGTGTAGAGTGTTTAGAGTTCTGCGGAAGACTTCATACTTTTAACTTTTGCTGTTTACCTAACAAGTAAGCGCTACTTCTAAGCAAATAGGTGATGTTGATGATTTTCGATACATCGCAAAAACAGGAATAATTCTAAGAACGCCCGAGTAGTAATCAAGTGCGCGTTTACGCCTTTCGTGAGTTCGTGTTTGTCTGTGTGTTTGTGTATTTAAGTATTTTCCTGTTCATATTTTTCGGTTTCTTTGTATTTGTCTTTTTTAGAAGACAAATTCATACACCCATGACACTGAACACTAATCGCTGCCAGTGTCATTGCCATTGCCGGTGTCAATAGCGCCTGGCTAAGGTATTAAATTTGCGCTCAATTCCAATGCATGCAGAAAGTCGCGATTATATTCCTGATTACCCAGAATTTTTAATGAAGTCAATAAATAAGTAATAGACACATATTTAAGTGTGGATGTGTGTGTAAATATATTTTTTCTCAGTTTATATATTTTTACTCATACTGTTCTGCATTTAAATTTATGAACGAGTACAGTTTCTTCTCATTATAAAAACAAATAAATGCCTACTGCGCAGCTTACTCTTATGTTGAATTGAAGGGTGATTAAAGCGCAAGTATTTCAAAGTCTGTTACTATTTATTACGTATTCTTCCAAAGCTATTTCGCAACCCTCAAAGTGGAAATCCTCAGATAAAATGCCCTACTCGAGAATTCTTCTTAATTCTATCAACAGTAGTTAAATTCGATTTCTGGAACGGTCTTGAATCTTTTCTTTGGACTACAAGTAGGGCACTCTTGGTAGCGTGGAATGATTTTTATTTAATTAAATCCAGATGTATAGGGTGTTTGTTAAATTAATGAAATGTGTCGGATTTTTGATCTTGGTCAGCTTAGGGAGAATGCTAAGAGGAGAACTGAGTGTTACCTAAGCTTCTCAATGAGCTTCTTTAAGTTTTTCTTTATCAATGTGGTGCGGCTGAATATCTTTTGATAAATTTATGGAGCCTTGCGGCGGTCGGCGACTCTTGAAAAGAATCGTTCTTATTGGGATGATATTTTTGATGGGCTCTAGAAGGTTCTCATCATGGACGCTCTAACGTATGGCGTACAAGCTTGGATCAGTTGGAGAAGGACTTAGATTTACTTGGTGTTTTCATCTGGCGCCAATTAGCACGAGAAAGAATCAACTGCCACGCTTTGTTACACTCGGCCATAATCGCGTAAGCCGCATATAATTGGCGCTTACACTTCTGTGCTCCTCCTCCTATGTCTGGCGTGCGTCATGATGTGGTTCCACAAATGGAGGGACCGTACTAAGCCGACTCCAAACGGCAGATATTTTTTTATGAGGACCTTTTTCTTGGCAGAAATACACTCGGAGGTTTGCCATTGCCTGCCGAGGGGCGACTGCTTTTAGAAAAAGCTTTTAGACATATGTTCCTGAATCGAAAAAGCCATAGGGGCATTCGGGATGTTGTGCCCTGTATGGCGAAACAACAACATGAGGTCCAGTATAAACGTTCGGCGCTTCAAGTTAAATGTGCTATCGGTTCTGCTGTACAACAGCTCTACCTGGAAAATGACCACCGCTACTAGTTTTTGTCAACCGCTGTCTAAAGATTATATTCCGAATTTTCTGGACAAAAATAATGCCAAACAAGGATTTGCTCGAAAAATCAAACATGAAACCGATACACATTTGGATTAAAAGATAGAAATGAAAGTGGATTGACTACACTTTCCACAAAGAGGATGGTAATATAGCGAAGAAGGTAAAGGAATGGAATCCACTCCCAGCGAGAGTAAGAGCACCTGGCAGGCGAAGGGAAACCTGGAAAAGAACTGTGCATCGCAAGACGGCCCAACTCGGAGTAAGGCGGAAGCAGGTGAAGGCGTTATCCAGCAATCCAACGAGATGGCGCGTGCTCTATGTGCCGCTAGGGACTTTATAATATACAAGATGAAGTCCAAAATAAACAATACTGAGCTAAAATAGAAGCGACAGGAGCTTTGTTCTGATAACTTCGAGTTTATTTATTCAAAATAGTGCCCTCTGACCTCGAGACACTGTTTTGGGTGATCTAAAAGCTTTTCGAAAGAGTGTTTCAGGTCATTGAACGGAATGTCTTTCAGGATGTCGGTATCTGCAACAAGCGCCAGCTTTCGACGAATGCTCATGCAACAAGCGTTTCAAAACGCCAACATAGAAAATTGCATTGACGGTTTGGCCCGTTGGCACGAACTCCTTGTGGACAATTCCCTTGGAATCATAAAATCAAATGAGCATCGACTTGATTTTTCACTTCTCCAAACGCCAGTTTTTGGGTGGTGGCTCATCTGGGAGCTTCCATTTGGCACTTTGACGTTTAGTTTCAGGTTCATCTACACGACTCATCAGTAGTTGCAATGTTTTAAAAAAAGTTCTCGTCTTTTCTCGCCTCTTTAATGAGGTCTTTCAAATGTTGAGCTCTGAGCAATTTTTTGTCCTCAGTTAACTTGTGCGGAATAAAACGTGCACAGACCTTTCTTAAGCCCAAATGATCAGTTAAAATGCGATAAATCGATGGTTTAGAGATATTCAACTCCAATTCCATGAATTTCAATGATGATTTCGGTTCATTTTTGATGAGTTTACGAACAATTTCGACCGCCTATTAAAAAAAAAGTTTCCTTCATTTTGGTGTTTCACCGAGATTCGAACCCACGTTCCCTCTGAATGCCAAATGGTAGTCAAGCACCATCCATTCGGCTACGGCGGCCGCCTCTGTGTGTAAATAGGCACTCGTAAATTATACTCAATTTCGTAGCAAACTTCGCTTGTAAACAATGGAGTGGGCAGCTAAGGAAAATCGCATTGTAGCGATTGCATTAGAAAAATGTGGTAAAAGTGCAAGTGAGATTTACGATTTACAGCGTCGTTCTGGACCATTTCCATTTTAGCTACCTGATATGGAGTGAGACAATCTCCCGTCAGTACTCCTACAAATATTTTACATTTCTTCCTTGGGAGTGATAAAATAAAGTTGGTTGTTTTGGTGTTGCAAGTTCATAGCATTACTTTGGCAATCCTGTGGGAGGTCCCATATAGACTGTATTTCTAAAGTTAGTTCCTAATCTTGTGTCGTTTTCAAAAGAAAGAGTGAGGGATGTATATTTGACGTACTCATCCTAGGCAAGCGGATGCCTACCTTAGCAAGCTCGTCAACTGTCTAATTTCCCCCTATTCCCTTGTGCCCTGTTACCCAGTAAATTGTGTCCTGTCTATTCTCGCAGAGCTCGTCCATTGTGGATCTGCAGTGTTGCATGCATTCCGAGCTAGTCAGTACAGCCATTATTGCTTTAATAGCAGCTTGACTATCGATGAAGATGTTTGGGCGAGTGTCGAAGTGAGTGAACCCCAACGCTAATTTACTTGAGTTGGTTGCAGCATAGATCTTAGCTGGCCAGTTACAGTGATTAGGAAGCCTGAAAGACGTTTGGAGATCAAACTGCGGGCAGCAGACAGCCGCTCCGACACTTTGCGTCATTTTAGATCCATCTGTTAGGAAATTATATGCGTAGTAATCGGATTCTAAACCCTTCTGCCAGCCATTCTGTTCTATTACAAAACTCTCTCGTTGGCCTCTTGCCGAAGTTTACTTGAGGAATAACGTAGTCTGACCTTCAGTTTATGTCATCAGTAAAATATCGCCAAACAGTAAAATATAAACTAAAAAGACATTCAATTAAAAAAAATTGTTTTCCTTTGGAATATTAAAAGTTGTCAGCATGTTTTATGCCGCATATAAGTTCAGAATACATTTGCACGTCTAGGCGCCTCGTTACAGTCCGTTAACCTTTGGCTGGCTATTATAAATTATTAGTGTTTTACCTGCTTAAATAAACAAAGATATAAAAAAAGACTAAACGAGTGGGTATTTTCCCTACATTAGAATTTGGACCAACAAGCATGAATGAAATTTCCTGTTGTTGCCCAAATTAATAAAGTACCGATATGTCCACATATGCATTTTGTTTTCATAGTATAGAGTAAATTTGAGCGACCATAGATGACTGCGTCTATGTAAACAACTTGAAGGCCACATTTTAACTCCTTTAAGTTAACCTATTTAGGTAATTATTTTTTTCACCCATACTATATTCATCTATGTATGTATGTATGTATGTATCATAAGTGCGAGTATATTTTTATACCCCGAATTTACTGCTCTAATTAGCTTTTAGCTGGCAATTACTGTTGCGCTTAGTTTGCTTTGAATTTAATTACATTGTTTTAAGTTATGAGCATCTTTTTGATGTGCCGTCTAAGGCCTATTTATACCCAGTGTACACGAGTGTACTAAGGACTTACACTCTGTTTACATAACGGTTGTTTGAAATAGATTAAAGGAAAAGAAACAGATATATGCAAAGTTTAAATAGAAAAAAAAAAAACAATATTTATAGACTAAAAAAAACAATGTAGCCCTGCATGTTTGCCCTTGCGCGTGCACGATAACTTGAATACAAATTACGAAATCTGAAATAACCTTGGCACACACACACCCTCTTTTTGTGACGGAATGGCAGAAATACACTCAGAAGTTTGTCATTGCCTGCCGAGGGGCGACCACTATGAGAAAATAACTTTCTCTTCATTTTGGTCTTTCTCCGAGATCCGAATTCTGAAGTAGTCACGCACCAAGCCATTCGGCGGCCGCTCTTGGCATAGGAAGAGCTGAAATGGATCATTTTGAAAATAAATAAAAAATACCTAAATACAAGGTGAAGTCCAAAATAAACAAGACTGGCGTCTTTGAAAATGTTTTTGATGAGTTCGTGCGTTGGAAGTTACATCCCTAGCTGACTTCCAATGAAAGCTTGGTGTCATTCGGATAGGGGGAAGGCAAATTATTGTGTCTAAAGTGTCAGTATGTTTGTGTCATCGGTACAAAAATGAGTTTCGAACAAAGAGCTAGTATCAAATTTTGTTTTAAAATCGGTAAAACGTCTACCGAAACATTTTCAAAACAGGTCGCCCAAAATCAGTAATCACAGAAAACTCCATCGAAATTGTTCGTAAATTTATCAAAAATGAACCGAAATCATCGTTGAAACTCGTGGAGTCCGAGTTGAAGATCTCGAAAGCATCGACTTATCGCATTTTAACTGATTAACTGATCATTTGGACTTACGAAAGGTCTGTGCTCATTTCATTCCGCACAAGTTAACTGAGGACTTCAAATTGCTCAGAATTCAACATTCGAAAGACCTCATTAAGAAGGCGAGAAAAGGTGAGAACTTCCTTTACAACATTGTAACTGGTAATGAATGAGTTGTGGTGTTTCCAACCTGAACCTGAAACTAAGCGTGAACCTAAAACTAAGATGGTAAACCTGAAATGAAGTGTCAAAGTGCCGAATGGAAGGCCCAGACCAGCCACCACCCAAAAAATCGCGTTTGGATAAGTCAAAAATCAAGTCGATGCTCATTTGTTTTTACGATATCAAGGGAATTGTCCACAAGGAGTTCGTGCCAATGGGCCAAACCGTCAATGCAACTTTCCATCTTGGCGTTTTGAAGCGTTTGTTGCATCCAATTTGTCGAATTCGCCCTGAATATCGCGAAGAGCGCTTATGCATGATAATGCACTATCTCAACGACCCACTCTTGTGACTGATTTTTTGACTAGAAATCGCATTTTAACCATGAATCACTCACCGTATTCGCCTTATATGGCTCCCTGTGACTTCTACCTATTGGGAAAGTTGCATTTGGCCATGAAAGGAAAACGTTTTGCATCCGTAGAGGCCATCCAAAAGGCTTGCACCGACATCCTGAAGGGCATTCCCGTGAATGACCTGAAACACTCTTTCGGAAAGTTTTTAGATCGCGAAAAACAGTGTATCGAGGCCAGAGGGACTATTTTGAATAAATAAACTCGAAGTTATCAGAACAAAGCTCCGGTCGCTTCTATTTTAGCTCAGTTTTGTTTATTTAGGACTTCACTTTGTAAATTTCAATTTCAAGATTTTTCGTTAAATCTACTTAAGCACTTTTTACCTTTACCATCAATTCCAAAACTCCTATTGTCCTTACACCATTGAACTCTTAAGTTACACGAAATTGGTGTACCAAAAAAAGAAACGCGCAAAACAACTACAATACAAAACACTTAAAAGCCATAGGATTTTAAACACACGCATGCACGCACATTCACACATAGCACATAAATTCGTGTGGAAGTGCGTACTAATTCTCGCTTATTATGCAATAAAACGCCCTTCTGAGATAACAAGTTTTAATGCTTTTAGCATATCAACATTCCGACAGCTTCTTCCTATTTATCTTTGCCAACGCTTTGTGCCAGTTGTCAACACAAAAGACATGCCGAACAAAACCGGCCAAGACCCCAAATAAACTTGACCTGTCAGCCAGCCAAAAAGCGATGTGTGTAGGTGTTTTCACATGTTTTCGCACACAACCGAAATATCGATGCACAAGAAGTTGTGTTGTTAGCAACGTACGAGCGCGAAGGTGACATTTATGTATACACACATACATACATATGTAGGTAATGGATTTTATTTGATATTTAGCGTTCAACATCGAGAAGAGACTAATATTATTATTAAATATAAATAAAAAGTGGCGAAGGCGCAAATATTTGTAACAATAAAAAATGTATTACTTCAACCTACGCAAAGGTTCGTTGTAAAACGTAAACAATGCGAGTAAATCAAGGAGGATCGATTCCAGGTTTCCTCGTTATTTATGGTGAAAAAAAAATTTTGAGGGGAACTTTGGATTGTACGGCAATCGTTTTGGGTTTCTCAAAATTTAGCTTTAGCTTAGTGAAACACAAAACGAAAAACGTCGGCATATCTGTCAAATTCGCTAAGTACACCTATAAAATTCTTTTCACTATGCGAGTAAATAGGCCTGCTAGTGAATTGTTACAAATTATCAAGCTTTCGTGTTCGTGTATCCAAACAACTTGCAAGTAGGGGAAAGTGAGAGAACAAAATGGCATTTCATTTTGAGGGGAGTTGCAGGTTTTTACTGGGTGAATTTTTGCTTCTAAGAATTTGCAAGTGAGAAAAACAGCTGATCGCAAAGTAAAAATAAAAGTATTAAAATTTGCGACCTGAGTCAAAGTTCTAAATTTAAATAAAAATGGTGTTTAAATTGGAGAATGTAAGTTAATATATTTTAGAAAAAATTTATAAATTTGATTTGAAGTCATACAAATCGAAAGCATTGAAGGTATCTCTTCTTGGTTATTAATTAATTTGGCAATAGGAAGCAAGGAAAATATGAGAAAGCTGTGATTGTGGACAAAATAAAATGTGATGTTCAGCTGGTTATTTTGTATTTTATTAGTTTTATCTTTTTAATTTAATACGGAGTAGCGGAAGCCGTAGCAGAATGCGTTGGGCGATACTACCATTCGGGAGTGCGCAGGTTCGAATCTCCGTGCAAACAGCAAAAAGAAAACTTTTCCTAGTACTGGGTTACCCTCGGCGGGCAATGGCAAACCTCTGAGTTTATTTCTGCCATGAAAAAGCTCCTCATAAAAAATATCTGCCGCTCGAAAGTCGGCTCGAAACTGTGAGTTCCTCCATTTGTGGAACAACTTCAAGACGCATGCCACAAATAGGAGGAGAAGCTCGGCCAAAAACCTAACAGAAGTGTAGTTTATTTTAATTTAGCTTAACTGAAAAAAATTTTAATTTTTGTGATTTTTCCCGCCAACAATTTAATCAGCTGTGCGTAAAACTTACAAATCGTTACTGGTTTTGCGTTCAAATACTTTTTTTGATATTTTACTCTTTGAGACCGAATTCTCGGAAATTAAGTTACTGGCAAGTTACTGGATAATTTTAACATAAAAAGTTACTGGAACATTTTTACAAGCCACATCGCCTGAGAGGACTGGTGTGGCGTTCCCACGACAGTCGGTTCTATGCTACCGGATCGATCCATATTTCCTTCAATAAAAAAGAGGTTTCCAACTCCTGTGGCTTTAACTGCTCCACAAACCATTACACTGCCACCACCATGCTTTAGAGTCGGAATTAGATTCCTAGGATCCATGACAGTGTTTGGTTTTCTCCAAACTTTGGCTTTGCCGTCGTAACCAAATTTATTGTATTTTGACTCATCAGTGAATAAAACTAGTTTCCAAAATTCTATTCCCTTATTAAGGTGCTTTTTTGCAAACTCGAGACGAAGCTTTCGGTTTTTCTCGCTTATAAGGGGCTTCTTGTGAGGAGTTCTGCAGTTGTAACCTTCATTATTAAGAGCCCTGCTTATTGTACGTTGGTGAACAACAATTTGATACCTCTCGGTTACCTACTGGGCCAAATCAGTAGCATATATTTTCGGATTCTGATTCACTGCTTTGCGAATAAAAGATACATCTCTGCGGTTGAGCTTCTTGGGCCGGCCACTACGCGGCTTACTCTCCGGAGAATTGGATGTTTCAAAGTTTTTACAATTAGTTTGTACCGTAGACTTGCTTAAATGCAATAAATCAGCTATTTCACCAAAGGATTTCTTATTACTTCTGTACTCAACAACTAATTTTCTCAAATCAGTAGAGATTTCTTTGCGGAGCGACATTCTCCGATCGTACACTTCTTCAAAAGATAGAATGCCATAAATTGTAAGAAGAATGTAAAGTAGAACCACAAAGTAAAACAAACGGTGCTTTGCAGTTAAGTTTTAGCAGAAAATAAGAGCAAAATAAGTGTCTTAATATCACGTAAAGGGTTGCCCATATTCGACGGACCCATGTGTTTTTTGGGGCCATTCCAATCGACGAGGCTTGTCCGCAGGCAACAATCTTTGCGTCAATGGAATCTTATACGGGAATAAATGCAAATCAATGCGGATAATTTGTTGTAAAGTGGTCCGAGCAATGCCCAACAGCTGAGAACGGCGATTTTGGGATGTCCTTGGCGACGTCTCAACACTGGCCCGAACACGAGCAATTTGGCCTCTTTGGATTAAAAAGAGCATCACCAGTCGAAAACGTTTCGTACAAACGTTTAATGGTGTTCTTAGAAGAGCACTTTTCACATTATTTAATTTTTTATACGCAGGTTGAGTTTTCACAATTGACTTCTTTTGTTGATTGTAAATTTCAACAATTTGGGAGCGCTCGCGTGGCGTGTACTGTTCCGTGGTAAAAATCTGCTTGGACTGTCGCTTCCAACGCGGTATGTAATTAAGCGATCTGACGTCTCTGCCAAAAGATACAGGATTGCCAGATGGGTCCGTCGAATATTGGCAACCCTGTATGCACACTTTGCTCAGTACATTTTTTTGGTTTTTCGTGAATAACTTTTAAAGTAAATACTGAAAATAATTTTTTTTTTATATAATTAGACTTAAACCAAAACTGCATCATTGCATTTCTTTTAAATGCTTTAGATCGGGATAAATTAAGAAAAAAGGGTTCGTACGGAGAGTTTTATCCGCAACTGTATATCCGGCCAAGGACTAGGTCGGATAGAGTCATTTACCCTACGGAATATATGTATAGTAAGATATTTAATATATAATATGTTTTTCAAAGTTAGTGTTGTATTGTATAACAACAAAGTAATCACATTTTTTTTTCAAAATTTCGAATATTGACAATAGTTTTCGACATATTGACTGTCTCTCTAGTGCTAACAAAATTTCATTTGCGCTTAAGTGGCACACGCATGCAAAGTTGACATGCGTGCAAACATTAATTGGGTTGTCACACTTCCAAAATGAGCCGAAAAACTTTAAGCTTGGCGTGAAAATTAAACCGAATTGAGTTGTAGTAAATCGTTATCATCAATCATAGATGACAAAGTGGATAACTCAAAAACATTTATCAACGTTAATTGACATAATGTACTCATATTGATATATTATTTCTCTACATGTAAATAAAAAATATTTAAAAATGTTTTGTTTTGCGTTAACAAAAGTTTAAATGTCACAAATAAACGCTCATTAAGATAGCTTCAATATTTTCTCACACGTATTTTGGGTAAAAGTTCATAAGTCGAACATTTATAACTTGCACTGAAATTTCTCATTCTTACCTCAGCAAAAATAATGAGCTTAGCACATGTAGAAAAACTTGAACACAGTTGTATACCTGTACGCACATGCACTCGCCTATTCACATGCTTTTTATTTTTTTTTGTTTTTGTATTGTTGAGCAAAGCACTGAAAGCACACCGAAAATTGTGGCTCACACACTAAAAACCCACCCCAGCTCCGTTTCCCTCCCTCCACGGGACAACCGTTAAGCATGACTTCGCGGGAGGGGGAGCAGTCTATTGCCATTCACATATGTGAGTTTGCATGTATGTATGTATGAATGTATGTAGAAAAAATAAATACCCATACATTACCGGCACCAACTCCACGTAGGTAGTACTACCACCATCTGCAAAGTGTATTAAAAATCCTAATACGAGCACTTCAGTAAAGCAATTGCGACTGAGCGAGCATAAGTACACATGACAATAAATGTACAAACATAAATTTACCTACGTCTATTGAGATAATGAATTGAGCATACACCCACAATACTTTCTCACTAGCGCTCATACACATTCAAATGAAAACTTGCATGTACTATGTATCTACTTTTGTTGGAATAATTCATTTACACCTGCTCAGTGATTGAATTCTTCTTTGATTTGTACTTACATATACATACATACATACAACTCTACATATTCAGTTGTTATGATTAAAGCGCTAGTTCCTACCACTACCACTATAAGCAGTATTTCTCTATTTCAATTTCTTCCCCTTTGCTGAACTTTCTGCTATTTTTTTGTAACAGTAACTATCGCAGTGTGCGTTCTTTGCATACGTGTGCACATGTATGCATACATACACACATGTGTGCGTGAAGTGTAGTTCGTGTAGTGTCTTCGTTCTATTTGCTCATAAAATTGTGATTCGTTATTGTGTTTACAACACACCTTCAATTATTGTAGTTGCAAAGCAGCATCCAACGCTCATTAAATTCCATCCTAACTCCATTTTCACCGCTCGTCTTCATTGACCGAAACGTATTTTTAGTTGTGAATTGAATTGTTTTCACGCTTCCGCATATGTATGTATGTACATATATATCTAGTTTTCTGAGCATATAAAACTTTTATTTACAAATTTTTAAAAGAACGGAATTTTCGCTTTTTGCTTTGCTCGTGCACGTGGCTTTGTGATACAAGATGATAGCATAAATTTTTAGCGCTTTTATAAATAATACGCATTTGATAATAATGAATCAATCGCCAATTCAGTAGTATTTTACATATTTTTTGTATTTCATATGAGCAAGTCTACAGGAAAACCCGCCAAACAGTCGATTCTTGATTGCCTAATTGTTGACAACGTCGAGATATCGATGTTGAAGGTTGTTCAGGAACAATATTCCCAACAGTTCACCAAGGTGTTGGTCTACCAGTGTACCCTCGCCTATCCCTTTTTATAGCTTCTTTTGAGGAGTAGTTCTTGTTACTCATATGGGATTGAAGTCCACGGAAAACGTGATAATCACAAGGTGCAATATCCGGAGGGTATGGTGGATGCGGCATTAGCTCCCATCCGAGCTCGTTCAGCTTGCCTAATGTTTGCCTTGCGGTATGAGGTCTTGCGTTGTCGTGGTGAAACAAAACTTTGCGTCTATTCACTAAAACCGGTAGATTTTTGTTAAGTGCCTCATTCGGGTTTGATAGCCGATGGGAATAATAATCAGCAGTTATCGTCTGGTTTGGTTCCAGAAGTTCATAATAAACAATACCGGCCATATCCCACCAAATAGACAGGATAATCTCCTTGTGGTGAAGGCCATCTCTAGGGGTCGGTTCTGGTGTTTCATCTTTATCTAACCATTGGCGCTTGCGAACAGGTTTATTGTAAAGGACCAATTTTTCATCACCAGTAACGATACGGTTCAAAAAACTTTCATTTTCAAGCCGTTGCAGCAGCTGAGAACACACATTCACTCTCTGCTGAAGGTTGGCGACGAAAAGTCTATGTGATTAAAATCACTTGATGAATGCACAATATATCAAAGAAAATATAAATAAAAAAAATAAATAAATAATTGGCGCGTACACTTCTGTTAGGTGTTTGGCCGAGCTCCTCCTCCCATTTGTGGTGTGCGTCTTGATGTAGTTCCACAAATGGAGGGACCTACAGTTTCAAGCCGACTCCGAATGGCAGACATTTTTATGAGGAGCTTTTTCATGGCAGAAATACACTCGGAGGTTTGCCGTTGCCTGCCGAGGGGCGACCGCTATTAGAAAAATGTTTTTATTAATTTTGCTTTCACCGAGATTCGAACCAACGACCTCTCTGTGAATTCCGAATGGTAATCACGCACCAACCCATTCGGCTACGGCGGCCGCCAAGAAGAATATAAATAGTTCCGTTATATTCCGCGAATAATTTTTTGTATCGCACAAAAATCGTACAAAAGTGAAATTATGGGTAAAATACGCACGAGCTTATGGACTGACCTGATAAGTCCACCACCGTTATCAATCACTGCTTGAATTCAACGTGTCATTCTGAATCCAACTAGTTGGGTAAGCTCTTTCTGCGCCATTTGGTTCCATACCGCAATCAACTCTTTTATCGATGTTGCGTCAGTTACTTTACGCGACATTAAACTTCCTACCGGTAGATCTGCAGGCAAAATATATCGCGCGTAGGGCGGCAAAACATTTGTACATTTGTATGTGAAAAACAATAATGCACAAGCGCAAGAACATCAACTTCCTTTCATATGTACATATGCATGTATGCCCAAATATCCTTGACTTATTTGACATGTCACAGCACTTCACATTCCTACAAGAAATCAGATACACATACGCCCTAGTGAACGAGTTTCTTCCCAACAAGTGCAAAAACCATTCTGCTCTAAAGCCTATGTAGTTGTGTATGTATATATACCCACTTTAAGTCCCACCATGCATACATACACACATACCTACTTGCCTTCTAAGCTTCCTACAAAATAATTGTTTTCATATGTAACTATGTACATCCATGCACGTTCAAACATGCATACATGCATATATGCGCGAGCACAGCGCTCCCTTCTTGCTTCCGTGTACTTCTGTCTTCCACCAGTCGATATTCCGCATATTGCACTATTGCACTTACAAAAACCAAATATCTTGATTGACGCAAAAGCAGCAGCAAGCACAACGCGAAGACCGCTTTGGCACCACGCATTTCAAAATGTTCTAGAACACAACAAAAACACAGCGCATTCACTTCATGCCTCAATATGCGTATGTCGTCCAAGCCCAAAATCTAAGCCTAGCGACTACAAAAAGAAAATACATTCGTAGACGCAGTCGCAGCGGCCATGGTTCTTTTAGTCGCGACGGCGCTGAACAATTTAGCATATTATATGGTACAAAAACAAAAAAAAGGGAGACGTGAATATCCTAAAGTGTATCTAAGATATATATAAGGTATAGCTCCTCTCTCCTTTTCCTCTACGTTATATCTTTTTTCTCTCTCGCGGAACGAAAATGTCCAACACGTTGCATGGCCTTGAAATTTTACTCTCCATTATGGCTCGCTCATTGACGCCTAAGAAGATTCACTGCAAAAAAGTAGGAGCAATTACATGTTTGTGAAAATTCTGCGAATGGCTTGGTAGTATAATTATTTGTGAGATTTAAACTAATCAAACTAATCAAACG
>JAYXIM010047602.1:0-17284 GCA_037575425.1 Anastrepha fraterculus
AAAAGGTCACAACTCAAAATTTTCCACACTCGAGCTTGACTTGTTTACAGTAGCACAGAAAACAAACTATGTGACATATCACGCTGAAATTTGCCATGTAAGCTTATAACAGTCCTACCAAAAAACAAAAAATTTATTTTTGCCATATGTCATCCGCGGACCGTTTTATTGATAACGTCTCGTTCATATCTGAGCAGAAGGAACATTTGTACCCTTTTGTATTTAGGGTGCGATATGACCATTAAAACGTGAGTAGAGTCGAATATCCGTGCATTAAACACAAAAATTATACGAGTACGAACAGTTGCTTATAATAATGATCGCCTCTCGGCAGGCAACGGCAAAGCCTCCGAGTTTATTTCCGCCATGAAAAGCTCCTCATAAAAAGCAATCTGCTATTTAGAGTCGGTTTCAAATTGTTGGTCTCTCCATTTGTGGAACAACAACAAGCCGCTGCTATTTGTAGGAGGAGCTCGTCCAAACACCCATAAAGGGCTCAAGGACCAATTATTTATTTCATTTAATTATACGCTTGAAAAAAATCTGAACTGTTCTGACTCATAAATACCAACATTGTGTAGGAGTTTGCCACAAAGTCATTTAAATGGGTTGCAAAAGTGAGTTTTGAGCCGAAATGTCTTTCTCAATCTTGAACCGAGTCAAAAATTGACAGTATTAAGCTTTCTGTAAAAAGTGCAATGTCAAGATTTGTCTTCTAATTTTTTGGCAGTACAAAAACAGGCATTTCTTATGACTGAGACCCGGTATAAAATGAAGCACCTCAGTATGCATCGTACACAGCTTTATAAGAGTTTCCTCCACACGTTCGTATGTATCATTGACGAAACCACGAACAGGAGTTGTCTTGAAAAATGGTTTTATAAACATGTACACGTATATATAAGCATAAATATTGTAAGTATTTTTACCACCAGATATTTTGCGCAAGCTTTTCATGTACCCATATAACTACCTTTGAACGTGCAAATCACTGAAAATTAATTTCACATACACCTTAACAGTAACCAAATATGCAATATATGCAAAGTGGAAATTTGCAAAATTTATTACCGAGCTTTCGACGGCAGCACAAATTGTTTTTATGTTGCTTGCGGCTTTTATGCGCACATACACACATCCACTCATTAATTCAATTCCAGCAGATTATGCGTTCACTAAATTGTAGGTGATTGTACATAATTAAATTTGATGAGATTTAAGTTTGAATGCCGATTTGCGAAAAGTTTATTTACTTAATGAAGCAAAAGCAGCAATAGCACAGAGCGAATATGTCATTTGGAGAACGGATAGCGCTGAACTTGGAAAGGGGTTTTCTGCGAATATATTTTCTACCTACTCAATCATATATTGAAGGTGCGATATGATGTGATATCATGTGATATAAATATAAATAAATAATCATGTGATGAGATCAAATCGGCCATTTGCAGCAAGAATGTTTCTTATATTTTTATTTTATTATTTTTCTTTTTAGTAAATATGCAGAAATTTCTAATAGCTCTTCTTTTATTCATGGTGATACTCAAGAACTTTTAAGATAACAGCACCAATTTTTTTTTAATTCTGGTAGGTAATTTTAGGTAGGCGCACTTCAAGTAGCACTTACGTGTCGTTTTGATACCATTATGTGGACCATTATCTGTGCAAGGAAGAGACAACCTTCTACAACCATTCAGTGCTGTTGATGTAGTGGGAGAGAGAAAAAGGAATATAGGCTGGAGAATTTCTTCTCCAAAGAGCACGCTAAGGAATCTCAAGCGCCTAGCCGCCAGAGCCGGACATTTGCAGAGATCACCCAGTGACCAGTGAACACCGCAATGAGTTTGGAAATTGAATGGCGGGGGATTCCCATCACCTTAAGCGTTCGATGAGACAGACCTCCATCTGTCTATAAAGAATTTGTGTAGTTTCCCTTTAACAACGGACAAAGGAACAGCGATGTCTGCGAGGGGACAGCTGAAACCGGTTCTGTCGACCCCTTCCGGGCGAGTTCGTCGGCAATTTTATTTCCCTCTATATTCTTGTGCTAAGGAACCCAGATAAGGGAGATGTGTCCTGCTCGATCGAGATGTTTGAGTTCTTCCTTACAGGAGTTCACCAGAAGAGAGCTGCAATATGGCGACGACAGGGCCTTGATCACAGCTTGGCTATCGGAAAAAATATTTATGTCTCCCTCCCAACAGCGTTTCTGAAGTATTTTGCATGCCTACAGGATCGCGAAGACCTCTGCTTGAAAAACGCTGCTCGTTTCCGGCAGTTTAAAGGAGACCGAAATGCTGGATGATTTAGAGTAAACTCCCCCAATAACGTTGAGCACAGCAGTAGGACATGTTCTACAAGCACCAGTGATACCCACACATGCAGTTATCTGCACTCTCTCTAGCCCTTCTGAAGAGCTACCCACCAAACTAGGCAACCGTGTGTCAAAATTTTGTTAGAACCACTAAGTTGTACATCCAAAGTACGACACGTGGCTTGAGACCCCATTTTTTTCCGAACATAGATTTACAGGCGTAGAAGGCTATATTGGCCTTCTTAACTCGATTTTCAATGTGCAGCTTCCAGTGGAGCTTGGGGTCAAGTATTACATCAAGATACCTAACTTCCGATGCGAGTGTAAGACACTGATTGTTTAGTCTTGGAAGCTTAAAAGGCGAAGGCGTGTGAATAGCATCAACTCCGTTTTGCCAGAGTTGACTCTGAGACCGCAACTGGCGGCCCACCTACTGAGTGTAGCCAGTGCACCTTCCAAAATGTCAGCCATTACTGATGGGAAGGGTCCTGAGACCATTAGGACCAAGTCATCAGCATATGCTACCACCGTTACTACTCCCCTGTTTAGGCGAGTTCAAGCTATAGCTACTATCATAGCTACTAGCCAAAAAAGAGGCGAGAGGACGCCGCCCTGCGTGTACCTCTATGTACGACCCTAGTGATTCTAGCCCCCCTGCCATAGCATTTAATTTCCTACTTTCAAGCAGGGACGAGATCCAGAGGTAGATAGGTCTTTCTACCCCCAGCCTATTAAGAGCAGTGACAATTGACTCAGCGGTAATATTATTAGAGGCACCCTCTATGTTTATAAAGGCCGCTAAAGAGAATTGTTTTCCCTCCAGAGATTTCTCAACAGTCCCTACTACCTCATGTAAGGCTGTCTCGGTAGATTTCCCTTTCAGGTAAGCGTGTTGCGCTGGAGAAAGTCTGGTTTCCAAGTGCTCTCGAATGCGGTAGTCGATCACTCTTTCGAACACCTTGAGAAAAAAGGAGGTAAGACTTATGGGTCTGAAGACCACGAGCTATATTTGAATAAAAATAATAATGCAAATTATAAAAATAACAAATATGTAGTCAAACCTTGTCAAAATATTGATTTGCTATATTATTTTCACAGGCAGTACATCGCCATGGTGAGCTCAAATTCTGCGTTGGGGTATTATGCACTTTTTGGTGGAGAGAAACTGTATTCTTATGTTTAAATTGTTGAAGGCACCAAAAAAAGAGGAGGAAAAAAACTGTTTGAAAAATCTCCGACCAAATAGCTTTCTACCAAACATAAGCCAAGGTTTTGACGTCGTAACGAACATGAATATAAACAGGGTCATTAAAACCAAGAACTTAGTGAATTAAAAACAATTTTCTTTTAGATATAGACATTCAACTATACATGCAATTAACCTTTGGACCACCGAAATTAACTGGAGCCGGATTAAAAAACATGTCACAGGAGCTTGCTTCTTAGACATTGAAAAAGCTTTCGACCAAGTGTGGATCGAAGGCTTGATATCGATACTCACATATGGTTGCTCAATTTGGTACAACATTTCACCCTCATATATGGAACGGCTAAGGAAGCTTGAGGGAAGAATACTACGATCATGTACTTCCTTATGCAGATCACAAAATAGTAACTATACCAAGCACATCTCGAATTCAAAGCTTTATAACACGGCAGAAGTGCTCAGAATTGATTGTCATATTATAAATTTAATAAGAAAACATATCCGGCGTTGCCTATACAATACCAATAACATATTAATAAGAGCTATTTCTAATGGATTTGCACCTCCAGAATCCTTCTTATAGCTCGACAAAAAAGGCTTCATACAAAACGAAAACCACATACCAATAATATTATATTATATAATATGTATTCAGAAGAGCGAATAATAAAATAATCACATCAAAAGCACTTAACGCAAATAATCAACGTCTTGACACAAATATTCCAAGCTGCGACAAAATCGAACCCACCTTTACCATTAAAAACTGCTGGTGGTTAACAAATGACACGTAACACTAACTCACACCACCTTTCTAGTCTGACCACCTTCTTGTACTACTTTTAAGCCTTTTATTATAACCATTAATCTATGCATCGGTTTTGTTCCCTTTTCCTCTGCATCAAAGATAAAAAATATTTTAATAACTTCTAAGTTGAAACAAAATTAATTTCTATATTAAGGAAAAGTAACTCGACATCAGTTAATATAGGTACTTGAGACCTCGTCTAGAGACATTGTATGACCCATCAATACTATACTAATACCATTGTTTATTGCAGTACTTAGTATTATTAACTGGAAATAAATTAACAAATTAAAAAAAATAAAATTGTTAATGAAAGCTTCTTAAATATTTATGTGACCAGCCTCAACCAACCAAATCACAGAGATATAAGGGCTTAATTTATCCTTAAATATAATTCGCTTACTTCCAGTCGACAGTCTTTCAATAGCGACGAGGGCTGGGGAACTTTGAGAAACACGATTTCTGAAAGTTTTATAGCTAATGTTCTGAATAGAAGTAGGTTCAAAAAGCTAATATTCTAATACTTTAGTGTCATTGATGTGTCTTTTGCGTGCTAACTACAAATAAACTTGGCGTGCATCCCTTTTTTCTCTTCCTCAATTCTCTTAACCTCATCTTCTTCTTAATTGGCGCGATAACCGCTTACGCGATTTTGGCCGAGATTAACAAAGCGCGCCAGTCGTTTCTTTCTCGTGCTAACCAGCGCCAATTGGACACACCAAGTGAAGCCAAGTCCTTCTCCACCTGATCTTTCCAACGCAGAGGAGGCCTTCCTCTTCCTCTGCTACCACCAGCTGGTACCGCGTCGAATACTTTCAGAGCCGTTGCGTTTGTATCCATTCGGACGACATGACCCAGCCAGCGTAGCCGCTGGATCTTTATCGCTGCGCTATGTCTATGTCGTCGTAAAGCTCATCGTTCCATCGCCTGCGATATTCGCCGTTGCCAACGTGCAATTGTCCAAAAATCTTACGCAGAATCTTTCTCTCGAACACTCCAAGCGTCGCTTCATCGGATGTTGTCATCGTCCAAGCTTCTGCGCCATACGTTAGGACGGGCATGATGAGAGTCTTGTAGAGTGTTAGTTTTGTTCGTCGAGAGAGGACTTTACTGCTCAGTTGCCTACTTAGGCCAAAGTAGCACTTGTTGGCAAGAGAGATTCTACGTTGGATTTCAAGGCTGACATTGTTATCGGTGTTAATGCTGGTTCCTAAATAAACGAAGTCTTTTACAACCTCGAAATTATAACTGTCTACAGTGACGTGGGTGCCGATACGCGAGTGCGCCGACTGTTTGTTTGAAGACAGGAGGTACTTCGTTTTGTCCTCGTTCACCACCAAACCCATTCGCTTTGCCTCTTTATCCAGTTTGTAGAAGGCAGAACTAACAGCGCGGTTGTTAAGGCCGACGATGTCAATATCATCGGCATACGCCAACAATTGTACGCTCTTATAAAATATTGTGCCTGAGCGATTAAGTTCTGCGGCTCGTACGATGCTCTCCAACATCAGGTTAAAGAAGTCACACGACAGCGAGTCACCCTGTCTGAAACCTCGTTTGGTATCAAACGGCTCGGAGAGGTCCTTCCCAATTCTGACGGCGCTGCTGGTGTTGAGCAGCGTCATCTTACATAGCCGTATTAGTTTTGCGGGGATACCAAATTCAGACATAGCGGCATACAGGTAACTCCTTTCCGTACTGTCGAATGCAGCTTTGAAGTCGACGAAAAGATGGTGTGTGTCGATTCTCCTTTCATGGGTCTTTTCCAAGATTTGGCGTATTGTGAATATTTGGTCGATGGTAGACTTTCCAGGTCTGAAGCCACACTGATAAGGTCCAATCAGTTGGTTGACGGTGGGCTTCAGCCTTTCACACAATACGCTCGCTAGAACCTTATAGGCGATATTTAGAAGACTAATCCCGCGGTAATTGGCACAAATTGCAGGATCGCCCTTCTTGTGGATTGGGCAGAGCACACTTAAATTCCAATCGGCAGGCATGCTTTCATCCGACCATATTCTGCATAGGAGCTGATGCATGCACCTTACCAGCTCCTCGCCGCCATGTTTGAATAGCTCAGCCGGCAGTCCGTCGGCGCCCGCGGCTTTGTTGTTCTTTAACCTCATACACTATCTATACCTCATACACTATCTATATTTTCTGCTTTTTTTAATTACTTTTATGCCACTACATTAGTGTTCAGCTTACAATAAGTATTCATATCACCATCATCATTAGCTTCACAGTCATAGCCTCCAAATTTTGTTAGTGTAAGATTATAATAAAGAAAAAAATGAAAATGTACTCCATTGCAAAATTATAATGCCTCAAATTCTGGCAATTACTCTTTTTTTCTTTTTTTTTAATTTTAATTATTTTTTATAAAAATATTTTTCGTCTAAAGGGTTTTCCAATAACAGGTGTTAATTTGAATAGCCCGCTATTTCGGTAGATGTCACTTTTGAAGCTGTCATCTTTTGATATTTGACAAGTAGAAACTACGCCATTAACAAAAATCGAGCCACACACGCTTAAACAATGCATTGAAATTTATAAAATTCACTATAAAAATGGTGAAAATTTGGCAGAGACGGTTCGCAAAACTCGAACATTTTTGGGTCATCGTGAAGCACCTTGTCAGACCGCAATACAGAAATTGGTGAAAAAAATTCGAGCTGTTGGGACAAGTTAATGATGTGAAGAATAGAACCCGTGCACGTCGCTCAAGAACAGCCAAAAATACTGCTGTTGTAGCCGAAAGTGTTGAAGAAAACCCAAATGTCATTATACCGTATTTTGCATAAAGATTTGGGTCTTAAGGCTTATAAAGTCCAGTTAACACAAGAACTCAAGCCAGCCGATCATCAACAACGTCGTGTCTTTGCTGATTGGGTCGTTGAAATGCATGAAAATGATCCGGAATTTCATCGAAAAATCATCTTGTGTGTTGAGGCCCATTTCCACCTCGGCTTTGCTTGTTGTCGGATCTGGGGCTCAGAAAATCCAAGAGTTATTGTTGAAAAGTCTCTCTATCCGCAACTTCGCACAGGGTTCATAAAAGTTCGACAAATTGTGATAAAACTTTCAAACATTTTAATCAGAATTAAGGCGTTATATACAGCTAGAATTTTCAAAAAATCGATTTGGTTGTTATTTTATTTTCCTAATGTACATATATTTAGGAATGCACACAGAAAATTTAATAATGTTCCGGTGCATATTTTCGAAGTTACACGCAAATTTGAAAAGGCGTTTCAGAGGATTTTTACCCCATGTAAATTGCTTTTCAAACTTTAAACGCATTTTTCTGAAAACCGTGTTCTCGAAGTCGGTGGACACGATTTCTTAAAAATGACTGAACCGATCGTCTTGAAATTTTAACACAATCTTCTCAGATATATTCTCCAGGTATTAGTCGAAGGGATAAGAATTCTTATGATTTTTTCTATTTTGTAGGCAATTTTGCGCGAAAATATTTTTAGAAAATTCAATTTTTTTTTCCTATAGCCGCCATTTTCTTTTAACTATTCCTTCGATTAATACCTAGCTTTATCTATCCCCAAAAATAATCTAATTGGTTTGTTGATTTCAGGTAATCCAAACCGGAGATATTTTGTCCACTGCCGAACGCTTATTTTTGGAGGACGTTTGGGAGATCATCTGCAGGAGCCGTACACTTCAATATTTTCATTAACCTTACGTGCTTTAATTAACTTTAATAAAATCTCAAAATAACGTGATTTTTCAGCCTTACAAGTGTATATAGCCCATTAAATTTTAGTTAATAAAATGCAGGTGTGAAGTAGCTTAAAATTTCCGTTGACTTTTGATAATTGTTTTCCCTTGACGACGTTGCGCATTTACTCCATATATCGAATGCAGTAAATTTTTTTAAATTCTAACAAATATTTCTGTTTAATATTTTAATTAAGTTGCATAACGACAAATCTGAGAATAACGTAATACTAAGTAAATTGGATACAGCTACTACCTCAAACCCTCATGCACCTTAAAGTCGGTATTAATGGGCACTTAGGAATTTGTTTGCTGTAAAACGTGTGACTAAAAAGCTGAATTTTTCAACTTATATATCGCATCCTAAATACAAAAGGGTCACAACTCAAAATTTTCCACACTCGAGCTTGACTTGTTTACAGTAGCACAGAAAACAAACTATGTGACATATCACGCTGAAATTTGCCATGTAAGCTTATAACAGTCCTACCAAAAAACAAAAAATTTATTTTTGCCATATGTCATCCGCGACCGTTTTATTGAGAACGTCTCGTTCATATTTGAGCAGAAGTACATTTTGAGTTGTGACCCTTTCGTATTTAGGGTGCGATATGTTTGTAGAAATGTGCTGAAAACTTGACAGATATTTGCGACCAGCAATGCACGTGTCTTAAGGATTAACGAGAGCATAACAAGAGTGACATGAATATTTCGCAAAATCTAAATTGACACAAATGTGAGCAGTGATTCAGTTGTAATGTTAGAGATGCCTGGAAATGTGGAAAAATAAATAAGATACAGCAAATTTGCCAACATACGAACTGTTAGTGCTGTTCTGTATTTATGGTTGTATATATGCATATACCTATTTTTTCTCTCTTGCGAGTTGTTTTCCATTTACTATTTGCCTCTTAATTAAGTTATGTGCAAGTGACTGTTAACGGATGTGTGATTAGAAAGTTTCATTATCGATGGCAGCAAACAAACTTACTTGTATATTATCTGTTTATATGCACAAGAGCACGTAGCAGCATAAGTGGAAATTTTTGTTTACTTCCAGTTGCATACTAAGACTGCTTGTTTAGCCAGCCACACGTCCATATCACCTGCCTATTATCAATGCATTGTCACTCAAGCCACGCATGATGACTTCAAAATGTTTTCCACTAAAATTCACTACCAAGAGAAGAAGTTAGTATGAAAGTACGTGACAACTTATAACGGCTCGTACCAAAATACTTCCTTCATATTTCTAGTTTTGCTGTTGGGTATCTCATGAGAAGTCTTTCACATCGATGCTCAAGTTGGCAGAACAAAACTGTATTGGGCAAGTATTTGACCATGAATATAAAAGTTTTAATTACGATTCTTTCGAAAATGGGTAATGCAGTATTTGCAATTGTATGTCGTAACAGTATTAGTGTGCACACAAACAAATTAGCTAAAATTATGGGTAGTTTCAAAATTGAATAACAAATTTGAGCAAAGTTAGAACAATTGCTTTTATTTAGTTTTTTTTTTTTTAATTAAAGTTAGTCAGTTTAAAACGTTTGTATTAGGTCGCCGTAATTTTCGTTCGATGAAAATTTCTCAACTCCATTTTGATATATGAAGTAGTTTCTCAATGACTGGGAGACCCGAACCGAAATTTTTAGCATAGCTTGGATACCGAAAGTAATTTTACATATATCTTCCCACATTTCACACTAAAAGCTCTTTTCCTGCTTTTTGTTTGTTCCATTCAGTTGTGAGTTACAGGGTGTTAACAATGGAAGTCAACAAAAAGAAAATATGGTACATTTCACAGTTTTTCTTTGAGAAAAGCGAAAATGTGCGCCAGACATGATGTTAAAGAAAATGTCGATAGAATCACAGAAATAATCGAAGATGACCGGCAAGTTAGAAATCATAGCATCGCCCACGAGCTAAAGATTGCCCATAAAACAGTTTTAAGCCATTTGGCAATAGCTGGTGTCAAAAAGAAGATCGAAATGCAAATGCCCATAGAAGTAGATACGTAAAATTTTTGAAAATAATACTTTTTACGGACGAGCTAAAATTAAGGGTGCCCCCCTCCAGACAACGAGTTTTTCAATCATTTTTTGCGAAGAACTGAGAGTATTTATTATCTTAAGATAAATTACATATTAATATTCATGCTTAAGTGAACAAACAAAAACATGTTTGAAATAAAAAAAACAAAATGGCGGCGCTACAGCTGGTCAAAAGTGGCTCCTTTAATTTGCGCCGTGGAGTGTACAGCCTCTTGCAATCAATTGAAATTAAACAGGCAAAAGTTTTTCATTAAAAACAGTTATTCTGATTTACTCTTACCTATTTTTAATGAAAAAAAGCATGAAAATTTGAAGCCAAAGAGAAAAAACGTACCCTTTTTTATAAACAAATTGATGAAAACAATATTTTTAGTGAAAATTAATATAAAATTTGAAGTACATGCCTAGGCCCTTCTATATGTAAAAGTAGGTCAATATGTTAAAGAAGGTCAATGTGTTATATAAATACAATTTTAACTTGATACCTTGATTACTTTTTGAGTCATATTCGACAGCGCTGAAAAAAACGCATTTCGAGAAAACCCCGTTTAAAATGTTCGTTCTTACTCCTCTCTCGTTCGACGCTCATTACTTCACTGACTTTGACGGGACTTTTTAGACTTTCTATTAAATATTCTATTAGTATTGCTGCTACAACAACAACAACCTTCTATTAAGCTTAAAACATTGAAATGATATTTTTCATATTTTAAATGAATTTTTAAAGCACAAACAAAAAAGCAATGTAAAATTTGAAAGTGCCTGAGGAACTGCCCTCCTTAATACAATTTGTTCTGATGGGAAAACTTTTGTTCATCGTGAAAAAAACCGAGAGTCCAATGCCCAGTACACAACAAAGATCATAAAGAATGGTGGGAGTAACTTGAAAGTTTGGCGCTAAGTTGCTTGGAATGAAGTTGGACCAATAGTCAGAATAAATGGCAATATAGATAAGTTTGCTTATTTTGATATGCTCAAACATACGACGGAGCAATATTCCTTTGAATTCATGTTACAAAACTGGTTGTTCATGCTATGAAACAACACCAAGCCTCCAACAAAAATGGTGAAAAATTGGCTCGCCAAAGAAAAAATTGCAGTTCTGGATTAGACGGGGCAAAGACCCGACCTTAACCTCATTGAAAATTTGTCGAACGCTATTAAGGTTAAGGTGGGCCAAAATAAATTTTGAAATACCAGTGAACTATGGTACAGAGTGAGAGTGGACCAACACAGAGTAAAAGAAAGCTAATTATGGCGGCTACAAGCTCAATTCTCCTGTACGGCAGCTAAGTATGGGGAATTGTGCTAAATTGCAAAGCCAAGCGCAAATCACTGGAGGCTGTGCAACGAACAGCGGCACTCAGAGTTGCCTCAGCCTACCGCACTGTCTCAGGCGCTGCAATTTTCGTGATCAGCGGTCAGATACCGATCGACCTCAAGGGTCGGGAACGAATGGATGCGTGGGACTCCAAGAAGAAACACGTCATCACTAGCTTCCCAGAACGGAGACGCCAAACCATGCTGCGGTGGCAAAGCCGATGGGACACTGAACCGAGTGGCAGATGGACGGCGAAACTTCTTCCATCAATTGACAAATGGGTCCAAAGGAACTTCGGAGAAGTGAACTACTTCTTAACACAGTTCCTCTCGGGCCACGGATACTTCCGGAGTTACCTATACCGTATGGGCAAGGCAACCGATTCTAAGTGCATATACTGCGAAGCACCGAGCGATGACGCTGAACACACGTTTTTTAGCTGTGACAGATGGCTCGCAGAAAGAAATGCTCTGAGGGAGCAGATCGGCGACATCGCACCGAGCAACATAATCAGCAAAATGCTCGAACACGGGGGCAACTGGAACGCGGTAAAGAAATGCATCGAGAACGTACTACGAAAAAAAGATTGACCTCGACACAGTGCAACAAAGAGAAGCCGTACAGATAGAGACACAAGAAGAAGAGCCCATAGCCTGAAAACTGGCTACAAATGTGGTGGACCCAGACGTGGGTGAATAGAATTGGTCCTTTATGGATGCTGTTTTGGGCCCTCCCGAAGTAATACAGAAAGCAGTTCCGGGAAGGGTGTCTCCGCAAAAGGAGAGGAGGGATCGTTTTAGTGGCCACACCACACGACGCAGTAGAGGACGGTCGCTGTAAGTGCGAAGGCATTTTGAACCCTACCTCACCCACCAAAAAAAAAACAAAGAAATGGTAAAGAGGAAGGGTAGAACTCTAGTCCTTTACAGATGTGTCAAAAATTAATAGAAAGTGTAACTCGCAGATGTGAAGCAGTATCAAAATATTATGAATACTCAACAAAATACTGGTGAGGTAAGTAATCAATAAATAATATTTACCAACTTGATAAAACTACTTTTTGTTCTGTACCGATAAAAGTGCGCTATTTCACTGTCCAGTTCTAAATGTGATAAATTCCGATTTTTCGAGCTCCTTATAATTGTAGAAATGAATTGTTATTGATTTTGTGTTCATCCAGTCAATAAACTGCTTCGACGCAATAGTGATTTTGTTACTTTTGGTTTTGTGAAAATATCTGATTTTGTGGCGAATAATCGTCATTTGCGGGAAGTGTTGATTTTCCTCTTTCATTCAAAAAAACGGCGGCTGAAGCGCATCAAGAGCTACAAAAAGTTTATGGAAATGCTGCTTTAAGTGAAACAACGTGCCGAGACTAGTTCCGTCGCTTCAAAGACGGCGATTTTAATGTTGACGACCGGCCGCGTGAAGGAAGGTCAAAAGCCTTGGATGGCGCTGAATTGGAGGCATTGCTTAATGAGGATCCGTGTCTAACTCAAGGAGAGCTTGCTTCAGTATTAGGAGTTCCCCGCCAATCCACTTTCAAGCGATTGCATGCTTTGCGAATGATTCAGAAACAGCGGACTTGGGTTCCTTCTGAGTTAAAACCAAGGGATGTTGAACGTCCTTTTTCGCCTATGAACAACTGCTCCAGCGGCAAAAGAGGAAGGGTTTTCTTCATCGCATAGTGACGGGTGTAGAAAAATGGACTCATTACAGCAATCCAAAGAAAAGAAAGTCATGGGGACTGCCCGGTCATGCTTCCACGTCGTCACCTAGGCCGAATATTCACGCTGCGAAGGTTATGCTATGTATTTGGTGGGACCAAGTTGGTGTTATTTATTATGAACTATTAAAACCAAGCGAAACTATCATTGGAGATCGGCATCGACTTCAATTAATGCGATTGAGCCGAGCACTGCGCGAGAAGCGGCCGCAATACACGGAGAGGCATGAAAAAGTGATTCTACAGCATGACAACGCTCGGCCTCACGTTGCCAAACCCGTTAAAATTTACCTGGAAACAATGAAATGGGATATCCTACCCCACCCGTTATATTCTCCAGATATTGCGCCGCCCAATTATCACCTATTCCGATCGATGGCACTTGGTCTAGCTGACCAGCAGTTCCATTCATATGAAGACATCAAAAATGGCTTGATCCGTGGATAGCCTCAAAAGATGAACAGTTTCACCGCGATGATATACCAGGTCTACCAGAAATATGGAAAAAAGTAGTAGCCAGCAATGGGCAATGTAGTTTCATCAAAAAAAATAGCGATAACTTAGTTGCGCACCTAATCAAATAATAATCATTAGATGAAATTGTGTCGAAGTGCGCTATTTGTCTGTCTATAGCTGTAGGTAGATGCAGACACTGATACTCATGCTTATATCCCGATACAGATGTAGATGCAAATTCAGATACTAATACAGCTACAGCTTAATTCCAACCTTCAACACAATTCTACAATACTTAAGCTCTTTTTACCATCAAAAGTATAAGGGCTGAAACGCACTTCATTACATTGATTTTGTTTTTTTATTATTAGTGAAACCAAATTGCTTTAAATAATTGATGAATGTCTCGAAATGAAAATTGCATTTCAAGTGGGATAAAGTCAACCATCCGATGATTAATTAAATCTCATGACATGTGATTAATATCAAATAAGTCAATTTATTTCAGCACTTTGGACATATTGTATATGCATACATACATACATATGTATGTAAGTGCATGTAAGTATACTCAATCAAAGAAGATTCAATCAATTTTCCTTTATAAGCCAAATTAGTTGAGGCATTAAATTTTGAGAGAATTTAAATCACTTATTCCATTTGAATGGCTTTAACTTATAAGAAAATCTTGAATTACGACAATTCATCGCTTAAATGGAGCACCATTTCATCGAAGTACATAAATTACAGTTCAATTGGGCTTGTAGATAGCGAAAATAACGGATATATGTGGCTGTATTGTGTTTATAAAAATGAGCGGATGGCACTTAGCGGGTATACCAGTGAGGGACTGTTTGAACAGTGGGGCATTTCTAGATTTACAAAGCTTAATGAAAAGTTAGATTGTCTTTCGAAAAGTGGAATAGAAAGCGGAGGAGCAGACACTCTTTTTTGAGTGGTTGATAACAAAGAATTTGAATTGGAGCAAGCACACAATTTTGAAAATCAAAATAGATAAAAAAATAGTTATTTTTTTCTTAATTTCTTTGGACTTCTTACATCTTTCTCCGGATCTATTATTAGTACTTGTTTTCTGATTTCTGCAGTAATTTAATTTCGGCTCATTAAGGGGGAACACCACTGTGAATGCGTGAAAATTAAGTGATTTTAATGAACTTTTTTTTATAAGTAGGGATAATTATTTAAGGATTGGACAAATTATAATTTATTTAACACTAGCAAACCCGACCCGCTTCGCTGGGCAAAGACACGGTGGGTCCACGTTTTGGCATATATTTCGAGACCCTAGTCATCAATAGGTATGGAAATTACCCTACGTTAAAGCACTTATCGACAGCTTTCATTTGATGCCCATATTGCACATCCACAACCAAAGGTTACCCGGGCCCACGTTTTGACCTATATCTCGAGACCCCAGTCACGGAGCGGCATGAGAAATACTCTGTACTAAAGCATTCACCAACAGCTTCCAATTGATATCCATATTGTACAAACACATTCTAGGGTCCACGTGTTGGTCTCCATCTCGGGACCCTAGTCACGGAGCGGCATGAAAAATACTCTGAACTAAAGCATTCACCAACAGCTTCCATTTGATACCCATATTGTATATACACATCCGAAGGTTACCCGGGCCCACGTTTTGACCTATATCTTGAGACCCCAGTCACGGAGCGGCATGAGAAATACTCTGTACTAAAGCATTCACCAACAGCTTCCAATTGATATCCATATTGTACAAACACATTCTAGGGTCCACGTGTTGGTCTCTATCTCGGGACCCTAGTCACGGAGCGGCATGAAAAATACTCTGAACTAAAACATTCACCAACAACTTCCATTTGCTACCCATATTGTAGATATGGAAATTACCCTACGTTAAAGCACTTATCGACAGCTTTCATTTGATGCCCATATTGCACATCCACAACCAAAGGTTACCCGGGCCCACGTTTTGACCTATATCTCGAGACCCCAGTCACGGAGCGGCATGAGAAATACTCTGTACTAAAGCATTCACCAACAGCTTCCAATTGATATCCATATTGTACAAACACATTCTAGGGTCCACGTGTTGGTCTCCATCTCGGGACCCTAGTCACGGAGCGGCATGAAAAATTCTCTGAACTAAAGCATTCACCAACAGCTTCCATTTGATACCCATATTGTATATACACATCCTAGGGTTACCCGGGTTCACGTTTTGGCCTATTTCTCGAGACCCTGGTATCCGATTCTTAAAATTTTAAAACACAAACCATCTACTGAATAGTCCAAACAAAGCCTAAAAATTTGGTTTGGATAGGTGAGCCCGTTCGCGAGTTTTAAGCGAATATAGGGACAGATTTTCACATTTATATATATAGAAGATATATTCAGCTATACTGACACAAATTTTTATTAAAAAAAAAGAGGTTGTCTGTAAAGTCGGTTTACTGACGATAGTTTGACGTGACAACGTCATAAGAAAATATTGGTGGAATGGTTGCAATTTTCAAAAGAAAATTTTAATTTCATTTGTTTGATAGGTATTTTGTATGGATATAGAGGAGGAGGTAAATGGAATTGTAATGGAATAGGTCAAGTTACATTTACACAAACGTGAAAAATGACGAAACCTTTATCAAATTCATGAAAGATATCTTCAATTTCGATTGTGCATCAGACGTTAATAAGTCAACAACACTAAGAGGCAACATCATCGATTTGACTTTTCAAGAAACATTACACTCGAAACACTCCCTTTCATATTTCCTACTTTTCCTCTCATCGTCCTATTCTCAACAGAGAAATGGTTCATTACCATGCAAACAGGAAGAAGGCATATGCAAATACAAATACGTGAATTTATATACAAATGCGCATATACATACATATACATACATATGTATATATGCTCACTCAAGTAGGACAGAGCCAGATGTCGAACGTTGCCGAACGCCAGGGCCGATTGTGCTCTTTGTCGTTCGTTCCGCGCTCTCGCTTGCAGTTCAAGCACATTAGCTTACATTTGTTTGCGTACGGAATAGATTCGCATATTTGATATGTCCATATGATTTGTATGCATCTTTACATATAGATTTGTTCTTTTTGAAAATTGCGCGAAATTGTATATGTATATGCATGTTTATATACATATGTTAGTATACAACATATCTTATAAGGTATGTGGTAAATATTACCATACATTTTTTCCTTCATATATAATAAAAAAATTAATAATAATAACATTAAGACAACTGGTATTATTAACAAACTTGGTTTTATTTTAAATTCTTCAAGTAAATCAAATTAATAATAATCAATAAGAAGGCATATGCAAATACAAATACGTGAATTTATATATGTACATATGCGCATATACATACATATATACGCTCACTTAAATAGGAGAGAGCAAGATGTCGAACGTTGTCTTTCGTTTGCTTTGTCGTTCGTTCCGCGCTTTCGCTTGCAGTTCATTCAAGGTAACGACAAATGAGCAAGGTAACGGCAATGAGCAAGATAACGACAAATGAGCAAGGTAATGACACATTTTTTCGTACGTGCAGCCTGTTAAATCGAATTATAAGACGTTATCACGTCAAAAATATTAAAAATTACAATTGTTATGAATATTAATGCAATGGCGTCATAAAAAAC
>JAYXIM010047603.1:0-17193 GCA_037575425.1 Anastrepha fraterculus
GCCACCTGGGATCCTGCGGACTTAAGGGGTTAGGTGGGTTTCAAAAGCTCAAAATAGGTACATTTTTATGAATTTTTTTTTATTTAATCAACAGAATATTTCATTCCATCAATTTAACACATAAAAGATACATATTTTATAAGTAGTTTGTGAAATTTTCATTGAAAAATTTTGAAAATTAAGGCGTGGACACGTCGTCTCCTATGACCCCTCAAAAAAAAGTTCTCTTGGCGTAGTCAGGATAACTCATGACAGATTCATCTGAAATTCAAAAACAAAAAATTTTCTGTTAGTAGATGTTTCAAACTCGTGCTTGGACGAAGGAAAAAAAAACAACAAAATTACATTTTTGGCGGCGTTGAAAACAAAAAACCCTTATTTTGAGTAGAATTTGCACCCTTCATGCCCTTGAAAAATTACTTGGAATAGAAAAAAAAAATTCCTTCGTTCAAGCACGAGATAATGTTATTTTAAAGAAGTGTGCAAAATTTGAAAGAGATCGGTTAATAAGTTTTCGAGAAATCGTGACTACCGATTTCAAAAATGTAGTTTCAAGAAAAACGCGATTGAAGATTTACATTCAAATAACATGTACGAACAATAGCTAAGCAGCTGCCTCGATATACCTGCCAATCCAAAGGCTATATCTCTTAGAATATGACTCGGATCGTTTTAAAATTTTAAAGGAATATTCTCAACATATTCAATTATGAGATAAGCAAAAAAAAAAAAATTCGATTTTTTGAAATTTTGAAACCCACCTAACCCCTTAAAGTTTTCGAATGACGAGAAGGCGAACCTTATTGTTTCCTCGTTAACTATCCTGGATGCAATAAACCAATCACGTCTACTGGTAATTATATTGAAACAGTGGTAAGTCCTTTGGTTGATCCGTTTGGCCGTTTTTACCACTGTACGTCAGACGCTGGCTTTTGAACCTAAAAATACCTAGTTTTTGTACTTTATATTCAATTAATTTTGCACTTACTATGATTAAAAACTTTCCAAACATTTTTTTATAATTGAGTATTTTATGTTTTGCATAAGTGATTTTTGGTTTTTAATAAATTTAAGTTTTATTTCATTTTACTTAGGCAACTAATACTCAACTGACCTTTCGCAAAGTAGCAACATATCCAAGACCTTTTCTGTGAGCAATCTTGCAGCATTAAAAATATTATCTTAAAATCAACAATTTTCTGTACACGTACATACATACATATGCAAGTAATTCCTTTTTATTGCTTCACATTTATTAAACTTTACAGATTTGTTTGACCTTCTGACAGGAATTTTTATTAAAAGAAATATGTGCCATTTGTAAGCTGGCATTGCATGCATATGTATGTGTGTGTGCCTGTGGAAGTAAAGGATTAGCTTCCTTTATAGCGAACATCTGCGTCGATGCAGAAATGGCATCTGCATGTGTGTGTGCATGCAAAATACGAGTACGAGTAAAAGTGTAAAATGGATATTCATTTATTTGCAAGAATGTGCTACAGTTGTTTGCTCTTCTCATATGGTCTGTATGTATGTATGTATGTAGATCGGTAAGTGCCTATGTGCATTTTAATCCGAACAAAATTAATGCGCCACAAAAGTGGTTCAAGGTAAGCCAAACAAAAACAAGTCCATAAGAATGAAACAACATAATTGTGATTGTGTATGAAACACACAAATACTCTGGCATATTTATAAATGTGATTGCAGTAAAGGGTTTTGAAAAATGCAAACATGTTTTATCGCACCGCTGTCGTTTTTGTCTTTGCGTCGGTGCAATTTCCATGCGGCGATGTGGTGTTATATAATTACGCGCACGCATTTACGCAGACATTAATACATACAGCCGCATGTTAATATGTGTTGCATTCAATTATGCAACGGTAATGGCATTGCGATGCAACTGCGGTGGAATACGTTAGCTATGCTGATCCACTTATTGAAGCATATGGAGCTTTCCAGGCAAATGCAAACCGCTAGTGTCATTAACTATTTATTCCATACACTCAACATAGCTGAGAAATCTGGTGCACAGATGAATCGAAGCTTGTGACTTGGCTCTTTTTGGGCCGAACAAAAAGTACGGTGTGCTTCAATATGAGGCACATAGAAAAATAATATATAAGTCAACGCGAAACAAAGATCAGCGAATTCCTAATATAGGGTGTTTTTTTTAGAGGTTAGGTTTTCAAGATTAAATAAAACGTATATAATTTAATGTTATGGCCAAGAATTTAGCTTTATTATAAAGATAAGGGTTTGCCATTATGTTTTAAAAATGATACCCATTCAACCAAAAGTGAGCTTCATCGCTGAACAAAATTTTCTTCGATGCGTCGCGCGAACCGAACCATTATTTTCGTAATAAATTTTGCACGATTTGCAAACGTTGTTCAGGTGTAAGTCTATTCATTATGAAATGGCAAACCAAACTGAGCATAAATCAAGTGACAGCTGTCAAAAAGACCATCTACGAAAAAAGTAGTGCCAACTTGAAAACCTACCCTCTAAAAAAACACCCTATATAAAGTTGAGTACAATTATCAAGTCACAAACACCTCAAACCGCGGGCATCGCTGAGTCAGCATACTCGCGCCAAGTAAGGAGCGTTTTTAACGAAGACTTTCGTTTCAACAAAAAGCAATCATCTTCATTCACAGCATTACAACGCCGGGTGCGTCAAAGCTTCCTTCACAAAACTCCTCCAAAGTGTTCTATCGCTTGCTTTTCCTTCGTAGTTGCGAATTCCCATTGCCGTGAGATCGCTTCCTACTGCGTCTATCCATCGGTTTCCCGGTTTTCCCTTCGCCTTCGCACCAATTATCTTTCCAGTCATGGCTTTCCTTACAGCGGATTCAGCAGACATACGGAGCACGTGACCTAGCCACCGCATACGCTGCCCCTTTACAAAACGCACTGCTGTCTCGTCTTGGATAAGTTCGTTCACTTCCGAGTTGTACCTAATTCTGTAGCTGCCATCTTTATTTTTAATGGGTCCGAACCCTTTCCTTTAAATTTTCCTTTCGAAGTTAGCAATAAGCGCACTGTCATTAATTTTCATAGTCCACACCTCGCACCCATATGTTAAAATTGGTCGTATAAGAGTTTTGTACATGGTCAGCTTCGTAACAATAATTATATCAATAAACTAATCAATTATAAAGGGTTTTCCAATAAGAGGTGTTATTCCCGTCAAAGATCAATGGTTTCGTTGCTTGTGTGGCACGTAGCGCCGTCTTGTTGAAAATAAACGTTGTCCAGATCAATACCATCCAATTTCGGCCATAAAAAATCGTTAATCATCTCTCGATAGCGCAATCCGTTCCCCGTAACTATTGCTCCAGCTTCATTTCCGAAAAGGTAAGCTCCAATGACCCCGCCGGACCATAAACCGCACCAAACAGTCACACGTTGAAGATAGAGAGGCTTTTCAACAATAACTCTTGGATTTTCTGAGACCCAGATCCGTTAATTTTGCTTGTTGACGAACCCACCGAGGTGGCAATGGGCCTCATCACTCAAGATGATTTTTCGATGGAATTCCGCATCATTTTCATGCATTCCAACAACCCAATCAGCAAAGACACGACGTTGTTGCTGATCGGCCGGTCTGAATTCTTGTGTTAATAGGACTTTATAAGACTTAATACCCAAATCTTTATACAAAGTACGGTGTATTGACGTTTGTGGAGGGCCTAATTCCAAAGAACGACGAGGAATGGGCAAACCTGGGTTTTCTTCAACACTTCAACAACAACTACAACAGCAATATTTTCGGCTGTTCTTGAGCGACGTGCACGGGCTTTATTCTTCACATCACTAACTTGTCCCAACAGCTCGAATTTTCCAATTTCTGTATTGGAGTCCAACAAGATACTTCACGATGACCCAAAAATGTTCGAGTTTTACGAGCCGTCTCTACTAAATTTTCACCATTTTTATAGTGAATTTTAATAATTTCAGTGCGTTGTTTAAGCGTCTATTGTTCCATTTTTATTAATGGCGTAGTTTCTACTTGTCAAATATCAAAAAATGACTCCTTCAAAAGTGACATCTACCGAAATAGCGGGCTGTTCAAAATAACACTTGCTACTAGAAAATCCTTAAAATTCGCCGTTGCTGTTTACAACCTCTTTCCACCTCTCGACCAATTTGTTGATGCCGGTCCGCCAAAAATCGCCTGGTCTGGTGTCAAAGAAGTGGTTGAGCCAATTTTTAAGTACCACTTTTTTATCGAAGGTAACATCCTTTATATGGTTTCACAAGGAGTGGAAAAGTTGGTAATGGGTCGGTGCTAGGTCCGGAGAGTAAGCGGATGCTGAAGGATCTCCCATTCGAGCTTTTGGCCTTGCATGTGCGGCTTGGACGACTTGTGCAACATGGGGCCTGGCATTGTTGAAGGAATATTATTTCACCATGTAGATCAGGTCTTTTCAGTCGAATAGCCTCATTCATGCGGTGTAACGGTGTAGTTGAGCAATGTAGAGCTCCTTGTTAACCCTGGCATTCTTTTCGAGCATATCCCAGTGCATCATGCCCTCCCAGTCACGACTGGTTTGGCGACCGTTCACCCTCAAAAGTGATTTGAGACGTTCTTCATCGAATTCAGAAGGCCTTCCGCTGCGGGACGTGTGAATGCCCTCAAATTCACCATTTTTGAACTTTGCAAACCATTTTCGTGCTACAGACTTGCCTATGAGGTATTCCCCAAACACATTGCAAATATACCAGGCTGAATCGGTAGGTTCTTGACCTCGATGAAAAGCAAAGAAGAGCAGGTGTCGGAAATAGAAATAGTGACTTTCGCCTCTTGGGTATTCCATTTCTAAGCCTCAAAACTAATAAATTCAATAACTCAAAAATACAATTAACACAGTTTTTTAGAGCAGTTGAGTTCTAGAAGATTTACTTAAAATTTCTTTAATTTCAAATGAACCTTATCGCTTTAAAGCGTATTTAATTCAGATGATAAAAATAAATAATTTATGATAAAAATCATAATTTAATTTAGATGAAAAAAAAATCTTAGTAATTGTGACAACCTCGAAACTTGAACTGAGTCGGGCTTTCAATACGTGCAAGAATCGAGTATCTACTGTATATATTCAAATGAATTGAGAGCGCAAACGTTGATTATATTAGCAAAGATAACCATCGGTCAACGATTGACTTTCCGCTTGCAGCGATAACTCCCGATTCTTTCTTCCAAAATATCCGCTACTCCTTTTGTATGAGGGTTGCCTTTCATATTTTGCTCCCAATAAAAGAAGCACAGTAAAATAATAATATAAATAGGTTTACTGTATTTCAAAGTACTCACATTGGTAGTCAATATAGTTCTGCATTCGCTTGAACTAATTTTCAAAGCACTTTTGCCACTCAGAAGTGGAAACCTCCAAAACAAGCTGTTAATTGGTTTCAACAGCTTCTTAAGGCGTTTAAAAACATTTTATTTTTAATATTCGTGAAGAAAACAAAATCCCTCAAAGGCGGACTCATTAATTCGATAATTTGAGTGCTTAAAGATCTATTCTTTTATTTTCCAAAAAACGTCGGGCAAACAAATGGTTGTGTGCGAATCATTAAATGTTTTAATTGACAGTTTTAAGTTTCACTAGCGGCACAGTTGGAACATGACTTGGTTTTCCGAGAAAATCAGCGACCAATTGGATTGAGGAGCTTTTTCTGCGATAAACTTTTGTTGGATGAAGCTCGTCTTGGAATACCCGTACTATCTTAGAATACCCAAGATGCCACCGTAATAGCTGACAGTTCACCAGCTGAGCTACCGCGGCTGGATTTCTTGAATATTTTTTACACCAATCGGCACGAGTCTTTTTTGAGCAATTGACAAGTTATCCGGTATCCAACGGGAACAAATCTTCCCAGGATCGACGGCGACGTCGGAACTCTTTGTACCAGTGTTGCACAGTGGCTAGGTTAGGTTAGGTTATGGTGGTAGTCGGTCTGCACGACCAACTCACTTAGACCTGATCCCACTGTGCTACACGGGAACCTCGTTTATCTTCCTTCGTGGAACCATTTCGTGGCTCTTATGAAGCGTAGTATTGATGCCAACCCCACGCCAGACAGTTCTGTAAGAGAATTAAAAAAGTATTTACCTAGACAACCTGCTCTGATTTTAGCTAGGGCTGGACAATTGCAGAGGAAGTGCTCAACTGTTTCTTCCTCTTCCTCATCTCTGCAACTTCTGCAATATTCATGGGAGAAGACTCCTAGCCTCGAGGAATGCCTGCCAAATAGCCAATGACCGGTTAAGCAAGCCACGACCTTCGAGATATTGTCTCTTGAGAGACTAAGCAATTCCTTTGTTCTTTTCTTGTTTATTTGCGGCCATAGTAGCCTAGCTGTTAGACACGTATCTTCATTTCTCCATGACCTATTGGCCTCTTGGATAAAGTGGTTTTTTATTATTAGTTTACTCGTGGCCATGGGTATTCCAATGGTACTTTTATCACTCAGCAGTTGGAGAGCGGTACCCTTTCTGGCTAGCTCATCTGCTTTACAGTTTCCCTCAATATCTCTATGTCCCGGAACCCAAATAAGGCTGACCTTGAATACGTCACTAATATCATTTAGAGCTGCCCGGTATTCCTGTGCAACCTTCGATCTTAGTAATGCCGCATTCATTGATTTGATGGCCGCCTGGCTATCCGAGAATATATTTATAGTTGTTTTTGTTAGGGCGTGCGTATTTAGGTAAGTAGCCACTTCTTTTATAGCTAATACCTCTGCCTGATAGACGCTGCAGTAGTCTGGTAGTCGAACGGATAGTTCCAGTCCTAATTCCTTCGAGAAAACTCCGTAGCCAACCTTATCGTCTAGCTTGGAGCCGTCTGTATAAAAGTTTAATTCCCCCCTTCTCCATGGCCTTCTTGTATGCCACTCCCTTCTTGACGATATACTCGTCTTGAAGAGTCTTTCAAAGGTGAGTCTAGGGATAGAGTAGTCTGTTTCTTGTTTATGACTATTCACAGAGTGCAAAATGGAAGCGTGGCCAAAGCACCGGTCTTTCCATAGCGCCATACTTTTTAATCTGAGCGCCGAGGCGGCAGCCACGTGCTTTCCTACCAGATTTAGGGCACAGTGCTAAGTGCGTGGAGCAATTTGTTCAATGTATCCTTGTCTCGATAATACACTTCGAAAATCGTAATAAACCATCGCACAAAATGTTCACAAGTTGTTTTCATCTTTTAGGCGAGGTTTTCTCTCAACTCACTGAAAAAAGAACAAATAAAGTTCGTAAGAGAAAAAGTTGTATTTAATATTATGCTAAAGAATAGAAAACTCTTCAATAGAATTACGAAAATACAACCCATTACGGCAACCCCCTTAGCTTTATAATTTGTATTATTGCAGAAGAATTGTGGATGTCCTTTGTGGGATGATATGTAGTAAGAAGACTTACGTGTTTATCCCTTTTTGCTTCATATGAGACTAAGATAAGATTGAATGATTATTAATTTTATTATCTAAAAAAACTTGTGGTAACTTTTCGTCGTTTCAACTGATTCACCAACTCATGTGATGCAAAAAAAATTTTCGAGAGTCACATTACCAACATATAAGACAACTGTTGGCTCCAAATGTGCATTTCGTCTCGAATATGGTGGTGTAGGATCGCTAGGCCACTGGATTTTCCTATTTTTGGGTAAAAGCCATGTATCAGGTCGTTAGGGGAGTTTAATCAGAGGAGATTGAGGCAACTTATAGTATAACCCTTTTCCCTAAGGGCAAACTGAGAATGCTCTCTGTAATCGAATGTGATACTATAACGGAGAATGATAAGGTTTCCTGGCCGGATGCCATCTGAAGAAATGCACACGTGCTCAGCCTAACTCGACTTTATCTTCGGTTACCTAAAGGGAATTTCGACTATGAGGTCGAAGTGCAAACCTCATATCCATTCGAACAGCGCTCAAAAATCTTGGCGCCAACTCAACTACAAACATGTCGGAAATAGAAAATGACTAATCGCTACTACGGCAAAAATTATTAACGAACACGTAGTTACATATATGTACCTAAGTATGTCTGAACCAAGGGCATATTCCTACTATGAGTCTGCATCAATTTGATAGATAAAAATATTTGTGGTAGACATTAAAATTGCGCCCCCGTCAGCATTCCCTGTGCGATTACAGCAATAGATCAATTGTTCGAACCTTCACGTTCATAACTCTATTCAAGCATACAAAAGGCTGGTTATTATGAATTTTGAATTGGCTTCTCGACAATCAAAACAGCGTTTTCCAATCTTAGGACAACTTTATCTGGTCATTTTTTTTTATTTTTTGTTGCGCAAAGTTTTTTAAGCCTTAAGTGGAGGAGAAAAAGTTTTCGGTGTCAAAATAATTGATCCGAACAGAGTCTTTTGTTTTTTCTTTTCCATAACAACATCGCACCAGCTCACGCCTCAACAGTTGAGGTCGCATCCCGCTTATTCTCCTACCATTTGCTCCTCAAGTTGTAGAAATGGCTGATGGGAAAGAGATATCATTCAAACAAGGAGATAATTACAGAAAGAAATGGTTATTTTTCAGTTTTCGAGAAATCCTATTATTCAGAAGGGATAAAAAAATTAGAACAGCGCTGAACGAAGTGTAGGAACCCAAGTGGAGGCTATGTCGAAAAATGAAATAGGTTTACCCCAAACAATTAAGTAGTTTTTATTTTTGCACAGACTTTTCAAACGACCCTCGTATGCATAGAACGCAGCGGTCTCGGTAGTCTAGCGTAAGTGTACCAGCCTGCCAGAGGTTGTGGGTTCGAGTCCCACGTAAAACACGGTCCTCGCACTTTTCCAAATCTACCTACTTTCCCTGTTTCTAAAAAAAAAAAAAAAAAAAACAAACCAATTCATTCCTTAAACCCAAAACCTTATCCATTCCATCTTTACTCCCGCACAATAGTCACCGCAAAAACAAAGAAACACACACAGTTACATATTGCATCGGTGGCGTTAACCAAGCGACTAGCCGCTGCCACAACATAAACAAGTGCTTGCATGAAATAAGCTATGAGCCACTGTATATACTTACAATTTTTGCATATGACGTCCAACGTCAGTCATATTTGACATTTGTGAACTAGGCATCTGCAGTATGCAAGCAGATAAGTAATGGTGCGTGTAAAGGTAAAATAAACATTTACTCAAAATTTATTTCTTATTCAGTAAAAAAATGATTCAGAAACTTAATTTGATGATGGATTTTGTGTCACCTTGTACAATACTTGCTAACCAGTTAGGCGCAACCTAAATATTGCGTTGAAATTTCAATGTAAAGTTGGACTTGGTTAGTTCTACAGGGTCGGGTACTCTAAGTATAACTAATTAAAAAAGCCATCAATTCAGTTTGGAAAATTACTTTTACTTAATTTAAAGTAAAAAATGTGTGAAAATAATATAAAATCAAGAATCGACTTTTGCCTTGACTAGAACCTTGAGAAAGGCCTTAGACTCCAACTCCATTTCATCCAAACTGGTCTTACAGTGTAGGGAGGAGCTGGAATTGCTTAGCCATTGGCTTGAAATCACTCTGATATGGGTTCCCGGTCATAGGTCAACACTAGACTTAGCAGAGGCGGTGGCAGACTCCACCCCACTGAACACTTTAAAAGCATCCATTGCGTCACACTATCTTGCTTTAGCCGAAAGAAGATGTAAGCAAATAACTACATGTATTACAACAAAAAACACATGTCCGTCATACAAAATCCAAAGGACGAATGATCTGTTAGGATGCTCTCGGCCAAACATCTCACGCATCACTGCAACCCTTACAGGCCATTGGGAAAGAGGGGATCATGCAGGTAGACTCAATCTACCCTTCAATCCTATCTGCAGGAGCTGTCAAGCGGAAGGAGCGAAGGGAAGTCTTTTCCACTATTTATGTTGATGTCCCGGTAAGCCTTTCCTACAGCAAATTAAGGAGATCTCAGACATCGAGATAAAGGATTTGCTGTTGTACTTGGAGTTCACTAACTGGATCTGACTTGGAAACAAAAAAAAACAAAAAATACAAAAAAGACATCATCACACAAGACATTGGTGCTGGTCACTAATTAGGAGCATTTCAGTGGAAATATTGAACCACTTCAACAACAACAACAACCACAACAGAAATTTGAGACGGTCCAGAAACGAATCGCAAGCTGCAAGCTGCCCGAATGTGACTCGCGGGTATTTTGGCCCACTCGAAAACGATGGCTTTTTCCAACGCCTCGAGACTGGTGAATCTTTTAGTTCGCACCTCGCTCTCCAAAATGGCCCAAAGATAATAATCCATGGGAATCGCGTTTAGTGAATTTCAGAGTCATTGTGTGGACGTTCTGTAGTACGGTACGTTGTTTTTTAGCCATTCTTGGTTCACTCGAGCTTTGTGAGACGGCACCGACTCCGGTTGAAATGTTTGTCTGCTCACGGCTTTAAAGCTTCCTGCAGAATACGTTCCAGATAATATTTCGCATTTACCTTGACGCCACGCTTGCAGGAAACGATTGAAGAGCACCTATCTGCGGTTACAGCGGCCCAAACCATTACCTGTGGCGGGTCTTGCCTACTAGTGGCCACTCGATTACCCCCAATTCTCATATGAACGGTCGGTCAAAAAACCCTATCGTTTTGGGAGTTTACGAATTGCTCAATTTGAAAAATTGTCTCGTCGGAAAACACAATGTTCGGAAATTGACTGCTTTCGGTCAAGCGAAGCAAATCCTTCGCCTTCTCAAGTCTGACTCGTTGCTGCTTTGGTATGAGATCATGCGACTTTTGGATCTTGTAAGGTTTGACTGTGAGATCATTTTTTAGTATGCGGCGGATGCTTCGGTCAGATATTTTCAGTTCTTTTGCCATTTGATAGGCATTTCGTCAGTAATTTCGCTCAAGTCGCTTCTTCAGTTTTTGAACCATTTCACGTCACGTTCCAGTCTTTTGATGACCAACTTTGATGACGTTTCGCGATGCTACCAGTGGTCCAAAAAAACAAAAACTTTATTTACTTTAAGGTGCTCGAGCTCACGAACAAACGCTGGTTATGATTTTCGAGCCAAATATAATGCAATCGCACTATTATGTTTGAAATCCATTACGGATTTTCTTTTTTCGCGTTTACTCTCGGCAAAATGCTCCGCGCGCTAGTAAACAATACTCGGGACTGTCGTTTAGCCAACTAATAGACAGCTTCCATTCGTGGAACACCATCAAGACGCACACCACAAATAGGAGGAGGAGCTCGGTCAAACACCCAGAAAGGGTGTAAAGGGTTTTCCAATAAGAGCTGTTATTTTGATATTCAAAGAAAAATGCTATTTTTCAATATAAATGATCGCATGTTTCTTTCATTATAAAGAGGAGGATATGTTGTAGTGGTATATAACATCAGGCAAATGACCACCACGACCACGCTTACAAAACAATATCTTTTTCATGAAATTTTCCATAACCGAATTGCAAAGTGGCTGCCCTATGTCCTCGATAGCCTCACGAATTCCATCTTTGAGGTCTTGAATCGACCCTGAGCTGTTGGCGTAGGCCTTCTATTTCACGTGGCCCCAAAGAAAAAAGTCACAAGGTGTTAAATCACAAGATCTCGGTGGCCAAAAACACGATTCGTTAACTTTTCACGTAAAACATCAATGGATTCGTTGCTTGTGTGGCACATAGCGTCGTCTTGTTGAAAATAAAAATAGTCCAAATCAATACCATCCAATTTCGGCCATAAAACATCGTGAATCCTCTCTTCTGTTTAACACCTAACACCTGTAATTGGAAAACCCTTTATATGTAATATTTCGCTATAAAATATTATATTTCACTTAGGTGATGAAAATTCCGATTAGTATCCTCTCTATGATATTCAGCAGTTGCACGAGTCTAACAGTTAAAATAAAATATCAAATGGCGTTTTGGCATCAGATTCCATTTGTTAATTGGTGATTTAATTAAGAGCTAAATCATACATTTCCATTAGTCTCTGATTTCCTCTAGCATCCGCACGTTGCACCTGCATTCCTGGAAACACTCTGCGTTGTGTGTGCAAATGATTTTCATATTATCAATTATAGTACAGTCGCATGTTATTATTTTCGTTGTGTGCTTTTAGGCGCTGCTGCCGCTCGTTGCTTGCTCATTTTGTCATCTGTTGTAGTTGTTTATGATTGCGGCATCACATTAAATATTACCAAATGATTATCATTACCGTTGTGTTGCGACAAATATGCGATAACTACAACAACAACAAATTGCAAAATTTATACTAAATACGCAGCAGCAGCAGCAGCAACAATTACGTTGCTTATTAAAACTGTTAGTAATCAGCGATTAAATGTCATTTTGTCGCTCAACAACATCACCATGGCTATTTTATTTTGCTGCTGTTTTGTTAAATATCGCAAATTGCAATAATTATGCAAATTCTGTTTATTAAGCCACATTGGGAATTTTTAAGCAGCTGCCGACCATTAACGGTGTGATTTTGCAATAGTTTAATGTTGAGTTATTCCTATTTAATTGAGTGCACACATGCAGAAATTGGTAAAAATTTAACTACTGGTGCAAAAATTAAACGAAACCAAACAGACCTCATTAACTGAATGGCCTTTGGGAGCTTCTACAGTTTATTGATTGCGTAGTTGAGTTATTAAAATTCCGATAATAAATTCTGAAAATCGGGGTGCTCCATTGCCTAAATTTGTTTCTTTTTTATTGATTCCATTAGTTATTGCTACTATTAATTTACATTAACAGTATTTGAAAAGCTATTTTAAATTAATTGAATTCAATCGTAACATTAATAAAATCACAATGAATCGGCAACGGTCTAAGTGAGTTGATCTGGAGACCGACTGCCACTTCTACCTACCTAACATAATTAAAAAAAAACACACATATAAAATATTAAATTTGTTATAGTTAACTTGCATTCAATGATGCGACCGCCAACAAAACAAAAACTCAGAGTAATTTGAGTTTTTCTTTGAAGCCTTATCACGGCTATCTTCTCGCATTAGACATGATTCCAAAGTATTTGAGTGCAAAAAGTCCTTACTTGGGTCCTTTTATAGCGAGTTGCTGGGTTTTTGTTTTTTCCTCTTTAACTTTCGGTATTCTCAGATCTTTGTGGATTTGGGCATTGGATTCTTACCGCGGGGATTTTATTATCACCCTGAGTGCTTTAGACTGAAATATCTGTGGTATTTCGACATGAGTTGGCTGCAGTACCCCGTAATTGCATACCGTATGTCAAAAATGGGTTTGTGAATGGCCTTATACAGAGAATTTTGGTTATGTAGCGATAATTGCGATTTTTTGAGACAATTGAGTAGTGAAATCCTTTCGCGACGAACAAAACTAAAATTTTACAAGACTCTTATCATGCCAGTCCTAACGTGTATGGCGCAGATACTTGGGAGGGAGATTCTGCCGAAGATTTTTGGACCTTTGCACGCAAATAAAGATCCAAGCAGAATATTAGAAACAATTATTGAAGTGATTCCGTGATATCATCATCCGTTTTTATTTGGATAAGATATCCATACGTTTTATTTAGATATGATATCAGAACCCTTCCCATCAGTAATAGCTGAAATTTTGGAATGTGCACTGACTACACTCAGTAGTAGGGCCGCTAGTTGCGGTCTCAGAATCAACTCTGGCAAAACGGAATACAAGCCTCCACCTTTTAAGCTTCCAAGACTAAACAACCAGTGTCTTACACTCTCATCGGAAGTCAAGTATCTTGGTGTGATACTTGACCCCAAGCTCCACTGGGAGCTGCTCATAGAAAATCGAGTTAAGAAAGCCAATATAGCCTTCTACGCCTGCAAATCTATGTTCGGCAAAATATGGGGTCTCAAGCCACGTGTCGTACTTTGGATGGACAATTTAGTGGTTCTGCCAATTTGGACATATGGTTGCCTAGTTTGGTGGGGCTACAACACCACTAAACTAAAGAGAGTGCAGAGAACTGCATGTGTGGGCATCAATGGTGATTGGTTTGAATCATTTAAAGCTAAGAAAACAGCAGTTTCTTGTAAGATTAGTACGAAACCTAACACTCATAATAAAGATTCACTATTCAAGAATATAAAAAGTTTGAAAAAAACATTATGGCAATTGCAAAACATTTTTGTATTTACGCAAATACAAACCCTGAGTTATCCCATAATATATATTCCGAGCATATACAGGGTTGACCATATTCGACGGACCCGAGGCATTTCGATGACTCTTTGGGCCCATTCCAATGGACGAGGCTTGTCCGCAGGCAACAATCTTTGCGTCAATTGAATCTTATACCGGAATAAATGCAAATCAATGGGGATAATTCGTTGTAAAGTGGTCCGAGCAATGCCCTACTGCTGAGAACGACGATTTTGGGATGTCCTTGGCGACGCCTTGGTCGGTTTCGATTTGGCCTCTTTGGATTAGAAACAGCGTCACCAGTCGAAAAACTTTTGTACAAACGTTTAATGGTGTTCTTAGAAGGCGCACTTTTCACATTATTTAATTTTTTATACGCACGTTAAGTTTTCACAATTGACTTCTTTTGTTGAATGTAAATTTCAACAATTTGGGAGCGCTCGCGTGGCGTGCACTGTTCCATGGTAAAAATCTGCTTGGACTGACGCTTCCAACGCGGTCTGTCATTAAGCGCTTTAAGGACTCTGTCAAAAGATATAGGGTTGCCAGATGGGTCCGTCGAATATTGGCCACCCGTATCGCAAACTTGATTATGTTCTGTCTGACAAAATTGATGTTGCATTGGAAAATGTTACACTTTATTTAGTATGAGCGTCAAAAGAAAGTTTTGACTATTTATTTATTTCACGTGGATTTTTAATTATTTTTTTATAAAAATATAGTTTGTACTACAACAAAAACCTTTCAAATCACCAGGTCTTGACGAGATCTTTCCTAAGATGTTACAGGAAACTCCTGATAGTATTCTACAATGGCTAATGGAAATTTTCAAAGCGTGTATAAACCTAGGTTATATTCCAAATAGCTGGAAACTTGTTAGAGTCGTCCTCATACTAAAGGTAGGTAGAAGGGGACACGAGTCAGGGAAGGACTTTAGGCCAATTAGTATTTATCCTTCCTTTTAAAAACTTTTGACCGGCTCTGAATGAAAAGTAATGTGTATGGCTAACATTAGAAGCTCGTTGGAGAGCTCTAGTATATCAATTGCACAACACGCTTACCTCACGCTTACCTCTCCTTATCTACGGAGACAGGTAATCCGAGCAATAGAGGGGTCTCTACTAAGCCAACAGTATACCATGGCAGCTTTTCTTGACATAGAAGACGCATTTAATAACGTTAGCACTGATGCTATCTAACGGGCATTAATAGAATTAGGGGTAGAAAATTGTATCAGCAATTGGATCATCTCTCTACTAGAAACTAGAATCATCAGAACTAATATGAGTAATATCAACATAACTAAGAAAGTCCACAAGTGGAAGTATTATCTCCACGTTTTTGGTTATGTGTGATTAGCAAAATCTTAATAAAACTTAATGGAGGTGGGGTAAAAGTGATTGCTTACGCTGATGATGTGCTACGAATGGCATTAGGACTGTGTCACATTACAATCAGTGGGATCATTCAAAGGGCGCTAATCGAGCTTAACTCTTGGGCCACAGGCTGTGTTCTAAGTTTAAACGCGTGTATAACAGAACTTATACTATTTACCACCAGATATAAGGTACCAACTTTTACCCTACCAAATATTAAAGGACAATCTCTCTCGCTTTCAACCAGTGCAAAGTATTTAGTATTTAGTATTTAGTACTTGAACGTATGCTAGGAAGAAGATGGGGCTTTCAACCCAAGTATACAGTATGGTTGTACATATAAGGCGGTTATACTGCCAAATTACTTGGCAGAATACAAAGATCAGCTGGTGCAATAACGGTCGATGCAATCAGATCATGCCCTAGGAAGACTCTTAACTCACTGACACACCGACACATTTAGGTTAAATGAAGCGGGTCGCTGGAAAGAAAAAATGTATGGTCATAACATTCTATTACAGCAACAAACTCAGTTAACCTCGGGAGGACTGACCACATCGTCCCGATGGTAACATTCAATAGAAACTTTGCCACTCTCATTCCATCTCGGGTGGAATGGAGTATGGGATTCTCGCTTAACAACTTCGACACTACAGTCTATACAGATGGATCCAAAATGGAATGTGCGGTTGGAGCAGTTATATACTCTTATAGAATTCAAATTGAAAGATATGCACGTCTTCCTAATGCCTGCAGTGTCTTTCAGGCGGAAGTACTGGCAATTGGGGAAGCTTGTAGGCTACTAAACTTTTCTTTTTCTTTCTTTTAAGGGCAATATCGCTATTCTTTCGGATAGCCAAGTTGCAATCCAGGCACCTCTAAAGTGGTGCAACAAAGTAGGAGTAGCCTTATCACCTTGAGTCAAAACCATAGAGTTACCTTAATCTGGATTCCGGACATCGGAACATTGAAGGTCCGGAAAAAGCCGATAAACTGGCAAGAGGGGGATCTGCCATGAATAACGCTCTTGCAGAATCGGTATTCACACCATTAGGTGCAGTTAAGAGTGCAATTTCCCTAAAATATCTCCGAATCGCGAATTGTAGGTGGAAAGACCACACGAAATGCAAAATTAGCAGAACGTTATGGCCCACCTACAACCTTAAGCAATTGTCAACATTTATAAACATGAAACGACGGGACGCCTGGAGACTAACGGCAGTCATAACTGGCTTTTGGTCTGTGGGAGAACAAGCAGCCAAAATGGATATGCCTCACAACACATACTGTCACAGTTGTAAACAACCTCAGAAAAAGGAAACAATCTTCCATTTCCTCTGCGAATTTCCCTGCCCAATGGAAGGGGGGAATGCTAATCGTCGGCAAACCACTGTTGGAGAGTGTCGAACAACTGTCTTGCTTAGACGTGAACAACCTAATGGGATTCTTAAACCACACAGTCTGTACCAAAATTCGGAAAATTTTCACAAAAATTTCGCACCTTTTACTCAGAGTTTTTAGAAATATTTCAGGTATGAAGTTTTGATTTTTGAAAATTTTGTCTGCTGACGGTGCTGGGTGTTTTCATTCATATAAAATTGTGGAGTAGGCGATTTAAGTTTTTTTTAATTCATTCCTTAAGTTTTTTTTTTT
>JAYXIM010047608.1:0-16968 GCA_037575425.1 Anastrepha fraterculus
TATTTTGCTTACCATTTCGGTTTCCATATTAGCAGCAGGGGATTTGGCCCCTAGCTTTTTCATAACGATTTTGTAGCCCAACCCCCATGGGTTATTGTTTAGATCGTTTCGTAGCTCTTCCCATTTGTCTTTTTTGCTTTGAATTATAGCTTTCCTCAATTGTTTTCTGGTATTTTTGTAATCTTCGGATTCTGTGATCCCATGTGTCCACTAGTATACAGCATTTCGTTTTTTGTTCTTATCTATTTTAGGCATAGATGCGTTGCAACCTATGTTAATGCATTGCATTGTTGTCTTGACTAGTGTTTTTGCTGTACTATTCGTACAGATCATCGTTTTATTTTCGTCAATAGTTGCAAGGAGCGTCGCTGGGTTTAACTTGTTTATGTTCTATTTGCGGGTACTTTTATTTCGATTTTCACGCACTATTAGGTTTTCCATTTCAATGCAAAACGTGATGTATTGATGGTCTCTCCCATTGTAATCTTCCAGGACTCTCCAGTCTTTAGTAAAGGTGACTATGCTTTCCGATGCTAGGGTTATGTCGGGTGTTGTGCCTTCACAACCTGGGTTTCGGTAAGTAGTCGTTCCTGTGTTGAGTACCACTAAACCTAGTCTGGCTGCCATGCCCAGCACTCGTCTACCTCTTGAGTTCATTGTCGCCGAGACCCATTCGGTTGCTTTTGAGCTGAAGTCTCTCGCTATTATTAGTCGTCCCTCTAAACTAAGGGATTTGTCTTCAATACTTTCCAGTTTCCGGGTGAATTCATCTATATTGTCTTGTGTAAGATAACAGCTTATCATTGTGAATTGGCTGTTTTGAACGTAGACGAAACCATCGCCTGATCCTTTCGCGATTATTACGAAATTTCATTCCCTTGAAACTCGCAGTGTCCCGGAACCCGTATAAGTATGAGCTTAATCTGTCTTGTCACAGAGTTAACCTTCTTCTTACATTCTTGAATAGTTTTTCAGGTTTGCTTTGCGTTCTCCAGAGTCCTTTGAGATGCCTGACTGTCACTAAAGACTCTAATCTGATGCTACTACATAGATAAGTTTAGCCTCGATACGCATCAGTAGTAGTCAAATAACTATATTCATCTACTTACACAGCTAATCTTAAACCTTTTTAAACAAAAAAAAAAAAAAAAATCAGCACATTTGAAAATTTTATTACTGGTATTTTTCCACCCAATGACGAACTAGTTCGAATTCTTCCCTTAAATACCAATTTCTCAACTATAATGTTTCAATACTAGTTTGGTTTTTCCCCGCAAGGTCTCACGCATAGGTACATATGCACGCGCAAAATACAAGCTAAGCAAATACAATTCTCCTCACTGCATGCCGCGGCCTTCCCCTCTTCTCGCGTCGATCGCTGCGGGCATGTTTGCTGGTGTTGAATTTATTGCACTATTGGTCAACTAGGTTAAAAAATTTTGCCGCGGCATTCTCGAAACCAACCAGCAAGCCGGTCAAAAAGTACACACAAAAATATTTATATGCATAAAATAAAATAGTATGCCATACATAAAAAGTTCGTAGTAAATAAAATAAAAATATGCAATAAATGAAAAGGATACGCACATAAAAATATGACCTTTCCCGGACGTATTTTGTTAAAAAACAAAAATCTTTTATAGAGGCGTAATTTTTTCCAGCCTCAAATTTCAACATGCCTTCAAATGTGTGTGTGTGTGTGCGTGTGTGCACATACATACAAAACTGCTTCACATACACTTATGCACTCGAGCGCATTTTTCTCTGTGCATGAAACTCGTTATTTCACCGCAAACGATTGTAGCTGTCGCTGCTGTTGGCTTTTGACAGCCAGCGTCAGCCTGCAGGGAAATTAGAAATGTTCGTGTTATTATTATACATTTCAAAAAAGTCAAGCAGATACTTTTTCGCATAAAGTATGCGCTGGTTGTGAACTAGGCACTTATGTGTGTGTTGTTGCTTTTTATGAAAAACAACACTTGACGCTCTCGAAATTCAGATCAATTAAATTTTTAGGTTTTCATGTAATTTAATACGACTTTTTAAAAGTGGAGCGTTCATATTACTTCTACTTCGCTTTTGATAGTTGAACAAAAATAAATGAAATAATGCATTTGGAATCAGAAATACGCAATTACAATTTGTTTAAAATTCCACTCGCATGCCAAAAAAAAAAAAAAAATGCTGAATCGTGAAAAAGTGCACAAAAATTATGATCCTTTAGAGCCGGATTTTTTTTCCAATTCTAGTTGGATGGTACACAGATGGCTCGAAGACTCCAGAGGACATGGGTGCTGGCATATATGGTTCCAGAGCTAAGCGGAACCCAAGAGGATGGTTTCATATGTAGAAATCCACGCAAGTGGGGAAAGTTACTAATCGCCATTCACTTGGAAGTGGCCAAGCCGATTCTACTACATATGGTTCAAACAGCTCACAACTTCTGGGATTAGCCCAAGCATCCTCTGGGTAGCTTCGGAGCACCCGTTCGAGAGTGAGCCCACATGAGAAGGCGAAGCATCCCAGGATAGCTGATTGTGCGCTCGGTTTGGGACTCGCCACTTAAAAAGCCCCCAATGAAAAGAGCAACAAAGCCTCGGATGAGAACTACCTTTACTGACCGACCCCTGCAAACGAACTAAGAACTACGATTTGAGGGCATACACCTGGAATGTGCGGTCCCTTAATTTGGAAGGTGCCTCTGCCCGGCTGGTTGATGTCCTCGTGAGAGTAAAGGCTGACATCACTGCTATTCAAGAGATGCGATGGATGGGGTAAGGCAAGAATACTTTTAAATTTATTGATCTAAAAATTTGTACACAACTGTATTTGAAGACTTAGCATTAGTAAAAATATTTATTTGGTAAGGAGCTACAGCTGCTCTCCGGGAGCACCTCTCAAAAAAGGTGTTTTGCGGTGACCCCTATATCTCTGAACTGGATCCTCAGAAATTAAAAAAGCAAACAAATTAAATCTAGTAATTAGTCGAAGGAATAAGCAAAACCAATTTTTTTGACAAAATGGCGTTTTTTCAAAGAAAAATATATATATAGATTTTTTACCAAAATTTCGGCCTTAAATTGTTTATAAAAAAAATATTTATCGGTGAAAAAAAAAATCGTCGATTAATGACTAAAAAATATATTTAAGAGGTTCGTGTTGAAATTTTAGACGAATTGGTTGAGCCGTTTAGAAAAACAGGTTTGCCTTGTACTTTCAAGCACTCTCTAACGCCTTTCCAAATTTGTGTGTAACTTCGAAAAAATTGACCGGAACGGTAATAAATTTTCTGTGTGTATTCTTAATTAAATGTACATTAAGAAAAAAAAAAAATTTTTTTTTGAAAATTCTAACTGTATACGAGCGGTGTCGGGATTTGGCAACCCTGATGTTGCAATCTGGCAAGTGACAGCTGTATCGCAAAGTTTGACATTTTTGGCTTTTACGTACTCAGAACGTTTTGAAATACCAGCGCTATTTGTGTTGTTTACAGTAACGTAAAAGATTCATCTCGGTCCAAAAATGGAATTAAATCGTGAACATTTTCGTGCGATTATTTTTTACAACTTTCGACGTGGATTAACTCAGCAACATTGCATGGATGAACTTAATTCATTTTTTGGCGATGAAGCTCCATCAAGGACCAGTGTTTATCGATGGTATGGTGAATTCAGTCGTAGTCGTAGTTCACTCCAAGACGAATTTCGTGAAGGTCGTCCAAAATCAGTTGTTGTTCCGAAAACCATTGATGCTGTGCGCGAAATGATATTGCAAGATCGTCATGTGACCTATCGTGAGATTGAGACAATCTTAGGCATTAGTGGGACCAGCATACATCCAATATTGCATAAACATTTGACTATCAAAAAAATTTGTTCGCGTTGGATCCCACACAATTTGTCAATTGCTCAAAAAAGGCTCGTGTCGATTGGTCGAAGGAAATGCCCAAAAAAATACGATCGCGGGGCTTCGAAACACGTCTATGACATCGTGACAGGTGATGAATCATGGATTTACGCGTATGGGCCCGAAAGTAAACAGCAGTCGACTGTATGGGTGTTTCAAGATGAGCCAAATCCAACAAAAGTTGTTCGCGCACGAAGCACTTCCAAGCAAATGGTCGCCTGTTTTTTCGGAAAAACTGGACATGTCGCAACCGTACCACTAGAACAACGCAGAACAGTAAATTCTCAGTAAATTCCATTTGTTTGCCAGTTGTCTTCCAAGAAGTTAGGAAAACCAATCGCCAAAGACGGATCACTCTTCACCAGGACAATGCGAGCTCTCACACATCGGCTCAAACTTTTTGAGCCCCCAAAACATCGAATTAATGGGTCATCCGCCGTATAGTCCTAACTTGGCACCGAATGACTTCTTTTTATTCCCGTACGTAAAAAACAAACTGAGAGGTCCACGTTTTTCGACACCTGAAGAAGCGGTTCCGGCATTCAGAATGCATGTTTTGGAGGTACCTCATTCAGAGTGGCAAAAGTGCTTCGACAATTGGTTCAAACGCATGCAAAAGTGTATAGATCTTCATGGAGAATATTTTGAAAAACAATAAAGTGATTTTCGATGATTAAAATTTGTTTTTGTTCTCTAATTCCGATTTATAATAGGCACCCCTCGTATAACCTGTCATCCTGTGAGATGAATTCCTCACTCGCCTTTGAGTGTATCGAGAAACTTCACACCTGACTAATTTGGGTCACAAGTCACAGCGGTATAACTGGGAAGGAGAGAGAGGCAGCGACCTCGTCATTAATAGGGCTTAAGCCCTTCCTTGCTATGGAACAACACATCATCAAGAAGAAGCTTAGGAGTGAAGAGCTTAGGATAAGGGAGGTTAGCTCGCGTCGAATTATGGGCATACGCCAAACGAAATCCTTACTGGGTGGATACAACCATAACTCTCCCCAAGGCGGGAGCGATAAAGACATTTAAAAACGATGTATTCCATCGACTTGTGTCTGAGCTCACATCTGATAAAAGCCCAGGGCATTCCTTGTGGAAAGCGACTTAAGTGTTTAATAGACCAATTCACCACAACTGTTAAAAGTGACGAGAAAAAAGGCTAAGAAAAAGTAAGTATATTTGATGAGCATTTGGAAAAAAAACGCCCTTTAGTCCTAATGAAGAAACTGAGGAAGCAGTCCCAAGTACGCTATTTCAGTTACATTAGAAAAAGTTTGAATGAAAAAAATAAAAGGAAGCTTTAAGTGTCCTCTGAATTCGATTTAGGTACGGCTGAAGTTCTTCGTAATTTGCCCAAAAATTTCACTATCTATTTGACCAAATACATTTAACAAGTGCCCCAGCTTTAGGTACATAGCTATATATTGGAAATTCGCCCAAGTTACCATGATAACTCTTCTTTTTTTTTGATTGGCGCTATAACCGCTTACGCGATTTTGACCGAGTTTAACAAAGCGCGCCAGTCGTTTCTTTCTCGAGTTAACCGGCGCTAATTGGACACACCAAGTGAAGCCAAGACCTTTTTCACCTGACTTTTCCAATGTAGACGAGGACCTTCCTCTTTCTCTGCTGCCACCAGTTGGTACCGCATGGAACACTTTCAGAGCCGGATGGCTGGATCTTTATTTGCTGCGCTATGCCTATGTCGTCGTCACACAGCTAATTGTTCCATCGCCTGTGATATTCGCCGTTGCTAACGTGCAAAGGCCTACAATTTTTCCACAGAATCTTTCCCTTAAACAATCAAAGAGACGCCTAATCGAACGTTGTCATCGTCCACGCTTCTGCGCCGTACGTGGTGATAAATATACATATATATATATACCATAATTGGCGTGTACACCCTTTTGGGGTTTTTGGCCGAGCACCTCCTCCCATTTGGGGTGTGCGTCTTGATATTGTTCCACAAATGGAGGGACCTACAGTTTCAAGCCGACTCCGAACGGCAGATATTTTTTATGAGGAGCTTTTTCATGGCAGAAATACACTCGGAGGTTTGCCATTGCCTGCCGAGGGGCGACCGCTATTAGAAAAATGTTTTTATTAATTTGGTGTTTGACCGAGGTTCGAACCTACGTTCTCTTTGCGAATTCTGAATGGTAGTCACGCACCAACCCATTCGGGTACGGCGGCTGGTGATAACTACGCGTTATAAATCACCCAAGTATCCTCTTACAGATCAATATCGCCTGTTACCAGTAAAGTCGAAGCTTTTTGAAAAAATACTTTTAAAACGTCTGCAGTCAGTTATTGAAAATAAACGCCTGATTCCCATTCAGCAATTTGGTTTCAGAATCTATCATTCAGCGCACACTTCATTTCGTCCACACAAAGGCTTTCGAATTCGCCAGACGTAAATCCGATGGTCTATTCCATCTGGTCCATTTTGGAGAGCAAGGTGAGGACTAAAAAATATGCCAGTCTGGTGGCGCTGAAAAAAGGGATTATAAAGGTTGTCAAAAAAGTCTTGCGGTATTTTTATTGAATTTTCAATTGTTCATAAAATTGGTTATAATAATGCGATTTAAGTCAAATATGCGCCGTTTTGTTCGATGACGAGTTCCCAACGAGGTGCCAACTTCATAATGCTCCTCTTATAAAGGGTGACTGATGAATTTTGCTACATTAAGAAACTCAAATAACGTTTTTTTTAGTGTATGGAATTCATTTATTTTTTTTTTTAAGTTGAAGGTCATTAAATTTTATTAAATGTAGCTTAACTAGTTTTAAAAATAATTGAATTTAAATGCCCCCCATGCTCGTTGACACAAGTGCGGCATCTTAGTAAAAAGTTGTTCATTGCTGCTTTGAGAGTTGCGACAGGAATAGCCGCAATTGTTGCCCGAATGGATTGTTTTAGTTCATCCAAATTTGTTGGCTTTGTTTTATAAACTTCTTGTTTACATAAACAACACAAGAAAAAGTCAGGTGCAGTAAAGTCAGGCGACCTGGGGGGCCAACAAAATACGGAGTTTCTTGAAATCAGTTTATTGGGAAATTTTCGTCGCAACTCTGTCATAACAGTCTGGGCTATGTGAGACGTTGCCCCATCTTGTTGAAACCACACAGAGTTGAAAGGAATTCTCTTTCGGCGTAGTTCTGGATAGAAAAATTCTTTCAGCATTTTCAAATAAAGGTCTCCAGTAACCGTAACGGTGGGACCATTTTCTTCAAAAAAATAAGGCCCGACAATACAGCGTGAAGAAACCGCACACCACACTGTCACGCGAAGAGGATGAAATTCCGTCTCGTGGAGTATCTGGGGGTTAGAAGTACTCCATATTCGACAATTTTGTTTGTTCACATTGCCGTTTAAATTGCCGAAATGGGCCTCATCAGACATGAAAAGGCAGTTTAACATGTTTTGGTCTTCTTTCACCATTTGCAGGATCTTCTGGCAAAATTCCAAGCGAATCGGCAAGTCTGCTGCATTCAGTTTGTTAACCATTTGGATTTTGTAGGGAAATAAGTCTAAATCTTTGTGCATTATTGTTTGCAAAGACTGTCGGCTGACACCAAGTTGAGCAGATAAGCTTCTTGTTGAAACCCTTGGATTGCTTTGTATAGCTGCAGCTACAGCAGCGATCGTTTTCTCCGTCCGAACTGGTGGGTTTCGATGATAAGGCCTTCTTGCGACTGTTCCTTGCTCAGCAAAATTATTCACCAGTCTCATTGTCGTCCATCTGCTCGGGGGATCGCCGCCAAACATCCGCCTGTACTCTCTCTGTACCAAAACTACGGACTCCAGTGCGTGATAGCGGCATACTATCCAAATTCTTGTTTGCGTGTCCCAGTTATCCATTTTAATAAATTTTAAAGATCAATCTGCAATTTAAAACAAAAATGGAACAGATAACTTAAAAAGAAAAAAAGTTATTCAATTTTTTTTTGGTAGCGGCTTTCATCAGCCACCCTGTAGAAGCTCGCTTCCCTATTGTCAAAAAACTCGGAGAGCCAATTTTCACAGGACTCTCTTGTGGACAACTTCCGACTACCAAGCTCGTTCGCCATGGACAGAAATAGGTGGTAATCACTTGGTGCGAGGTCCGGACTATACGGTAGATGCAAAAGAACCTCCCATCCGAGCTCCCGGAGCTTCTGGCACGTAACCAAAGATGTGTGTGGCCGGGCGTTGTCGTGATGGAAGACAATTCGGCCTCTGTTGATCAAAAATGTCCTCTTCTGCATGAGTGCTGCATTCAAGCGGTCCAGTTGTTGGCAGTACAGGTCCGAATTGAGCGTTTGGCCATAGGGAAGCAGCTCATAGTGGATGATTCCCTGCCAATCCCACCAAACACAGAAGAACCTTCCTGGCCGTCAATCCAGGCTTGCCCACCGTCTGGGCAGCTTCACCGCTTTTCGATCACGACCGTATGCGCTTCACGTTGTCGTAAGTGACCCACTTTTCATCGCCAGTCACCATCCGCTTCAAAAACGGGTCGATTTTGTTGCGATTCAGAAGCGATTCGCATGCATCCATACGGGCAAAAATGTTGTTTTGCGTCAGTCGTGTGGCACCCATACATCGAGCTTCTTTTTGAACCCAAGCTTCTTCAAATGGTTTATAACGGTTTGATGATTCATGCCCAGCTCTTGGCCGATGCTACGGCTGCTACTATGCCGGTCTCTTTCGATCAATTCAGCGATTTGATCGCAATTTTCGACGACAGGCCTTCCGGACCGTGGCGCATCTTCGATCACCTCTGCACCAGAACGAAAACGTTGAAACCATCGTTGTGCGGTGGATATGGAAATTGTATCGGGTCCATAAACTGCACAAATTTTATTGGCAGCACGAGATGCATTTTTGCCTTTATCGTAGTAGTACTGTAAAATATGCCGTATTTTCTCTTTATTTTGCTCCATGTTTGCGACGCTATAACTCACGAACGACTAAAAGCAAACAACAATTAATCAAGCACGTGTTAGCACGTGAAAAGAGCTTTCCAAAAAGCTCTAGCGTGAACTGATGCGACGAATACAGCTAGAACTACGCGCTTGCAAAGACAAGCTTGCGGAAATACCGCAAGACTTTTTTGCCTTTACGAGAACGGGCCAAAATATCTCAAGATCACATTCGTGCAGCATACAACTCATGTTTTGACGGTTTTAAGGCTATAGTCAAGGCAAAAGGTGGTAATATCGAGCTAAAATGAATATATCTTAAAATTGTTATCATTTTTGAACAATTTTGTCTTTGAAATCAATAAAAACTAATTTCACACAAAAAAGTTATGGTGTTTTGAATAGGTAACACTTCATATCATTCACCCTGTATATGCTCACTCAAGTAGGAGAGAGCCAGATGTCGAACGCTGCCGAACGCGGGGGCCGATTGTGCCTCTTTGTCGTTCGCTTCGCGCTCTCGCTTGCAGTTCAAGCATGGTCACGACGCATGAGCAAGATAACGCCGCATTTTTTGGTGCGTGCAGTCAGCTACATCGAATTATAAGTCGTTATCACGTCAAAAAACAGTACTACATAGTTAAAAAATTCGCAAAAAACAAATTGTTAACTAGAAGTGTAATAAAATAAATATAAAAAAATTAATTAAAACAAAAATAGTTCAATAAGTATTAATAAAAGAACTGCAAATGAAACATTTTTATATTTCTTAAAACACAAAAATAAAAAAAAGATGAAGAACCGGCTTGATTCTCGACTTTGGCGTATCTTCTGGAGCCACCCACTCCCTTCTTTGCTACAAATTGATGTGTAGGAACCCATTCACATTTCCTATGACGATTCGGTGCAAAAAGGGCTGTTTATAACCGCGTGTTGCTCGATGGCGTGTGAGATGCTGAGCAGCAATTTTAAGGCGACTTTCAATATTGCTTTCGTTAAGCTCGTGAGGCTCTCAGGTTCGCTATTTTTTGCGACTGTTCTCTTTCAAAAGTGATTTGAGATGTTCTTCATGGAATTAAGAAGACCTGCGGGACGTGTTATCGAACTCAAAGTCGCCATTTTTGAACTTTGCAAACCATTTCCGTGCTGTAGACTCGCCTATGATATTTTATCCATACACGTTGCAAATGTCCCGGGAAGCTACGGCAGCTTTTTGACCTCGATGAAAAGCAACGAAGAGCTGGTGTCGAAAATGTTGACTCTTGCCTCCTGAGTATTCCATTCCTAAGCCTTAAAAGTAATAAAAAATAATATAACTCAAAAAAACAATTTGCATAGTTTTGTGGAGTAGAAAGAGCTCTATTAAATGAATACCTACCATTTGCAAAACAACAAATATATCGTTGTAAAATAAAAGAAAATATAAAAACGCTAAGAACTTATTCCCCATTCTCAAACCGCCCCTAATACCGTGGAAGCTTTCGAAATAATATGGAAATTTTTACTGTGGCCCAACCTATTAAACTTTCTGTATTTTTGTAACACAAATATTTTCCATAAATGTCAGTAAGTATAATATATAAATAGCAAAAGAGTGACTACAACTGGGTTTGCGAAAATTTCATGCACCACAAATTTCTTTCTGATTTATTTCTGGCTCTAAGAAAGCAACGTATACAATTTCCCATCTCTTCAATTATTCAATTAAACTTTATTGCATAAATTTCTTAAGTCTTAGCTTAATTGAAGATATGCGCATATAAATTTCAAGAAATTACTATTTTTCACCACACTTAATTGCCACTTCGCATTTCAAATCAAATCCAAGCTGATAAAGTCCTATTCATTTCCCATCAAATATGTGGAGATTCTGCCACATAAGAATACATTATGAACTCATTTTCTTATGCTCGCCGCCTTGGCATTTTGCATATCCACAAATAGCGCCATAAAAGCGCAGCTCTGCGCCACCACAAATGAATGCAAATTTATCTCCAAAAGCCATTTAAATGTTTGCAAGCGATCGACCAACGCGCCAACGAGGGGGCGAGTGTTTGTCTACTTTATAACGAAACTGCTGTGCATACATGGCAAGCAAACATGCATAGAAAGTTTGCCATATTTATAGGCGTGAACGCACACTCTGCAGTAACAACGAGCGCGCAAACAGAATTGTAAACACACAAAAAAAAATAGAATTGAAATTAAAAACAAATCAATACATGTAACTTGCGCACGCCAATGTATGCAACGCATATGCTCGACTGAATTGTGGGGCATACTCGTATAATACGCGCCCTCGCCTTCTGTTCGCACTACCTGCTGCTGGAACCACAGCAGCCGCAGCGGCAATGCCTGCAAATGGAAAACCACTTGAGATTGCAGTGGTGCAATGAGCCGCGGCGGGAACGACAGTAACAGCTCCAGTAACTAGCATCCAATACAATTGGGACTCCCTTGCTTGCAGGCGCATTGCCCAGGCACATAGATTCTGGCTATGGCAGTGGCTGTGGTTGCGGCGGCGTTAAATATGCGTTCGACTCTTTTTCAAAATCAAATTGCAAACGATTCGATTGCACAAATTCCAATTTGCAAGTTTGTTGATATGGAAAACGGAATTATGCTACTGGCAATAAAATGCACAAAAACTCATGCACACACACACTCACATACATATGTACACATGGGCATGCGCGCCTACTGTGTAATGGGCTTACAAGCGTACAGGCGTATCCACGCGTGTGCTAGCAAGCTTTGAGTGCCCTTCAGTTATTCCTTCCTTGCTCTGCCTTTTAGACAACACTTAACTCAACATAACAGAAAAAATCCGGCACACATACGTATGCTCCAGGGAGGCCAATGGAAGTGGAAAATGTTGATCCCGGAATTTTGGGATATTTTTAAAGTAGTTGCGGGATTTCGGGCTTCACCTTGAAGTATAACTACAACAGAGGGGATTTTGCTACACTGTCAGAAGATCCGATGATACCAGTAAATATAGGCGACATCATTTGTCGCTCCTGCTCGCTGGAGATGGCCCCCGATTTCGCTGATGGGACACCTCCGATCGGCACTAGCCTACAATTATCCAGGCTTATGTTAGGCAACAACGGCGATGGTGCTCGTTGGTGAGAAGGACTAGTAGCAGTTGTTCCTCTTCGAGGATCTCCTCACTTTACTATCTTTGATGCTGAGTCTGTGCTGACTGAGCCAGTCGGTCTCTCAGCATCTAAGGCACTTCCGCCTCCGAGAGCCCCTCAAGGTGATGTTTGCCTAGCTTTTTACTGCTGCCCTTTTTCTCTTGTTATTGTTTTTTATTATTTGTATTCATCTCGTTCATACGACTGCCTGCCCGACAAGGCAAGCTCGGCCGTCCTCAATTTGTATGGGAATGCCTAAAGGTCCGTCGCGTCAGCGCCCCTTTTCGCGGTAAGGGCACAGTTACTCCTCAATTCGGTCCGGTGTTGAGGCGGAGCCATTATAATACACCAGAATTTACCTCCTGGCTGCAAGTCATCCAATGGGCACGGTGACGCATAACACCGTGGATAAAGAAGTGACAGCTCTCAGCTTCAGTTCTGAAGCGATACTAGACATCAGAGTGAGTTATCGTCTTAGTGATAATTCCTCCCGGGGCCTGTATCCGTTTTGAGATTTGATAAAACTCGTACACCGCGTCAAGGTGTCTGCCGTAGCAAGTGGACTTGAAAGTATGTGTGGGACAAGATTTCGGCAGCAATCAGCGATGCCCAAGATACCCGACGATACTTCACAAAGAAACGTACTCTTAAGACATCTATGTTGGGAGAAGGAGGACAGATTTAACTGGGGTGGAAACTGTCCGAAGATTAAAGTACATGAAACTTTAGATGGACTGCATGAGAAGAGTAACTCAGGTAGAGCCTAGGGCTCAACCGCCTCCCGACGACTTTCCTATTGGTAGTATCGTTTAGGTTTAGTTCGGGTTAATGTCCAGCACTCACGGGTTAAAGGCTTTCGATGCTTTTCCTTTCTAAGCTAATTATAACTTTTATAATAAAAGTTTCGGGGGAAAATTTATGTTCTATATTATTTTATTTGAAAACAATTACTGCCAAAACTTGACATTTATTTTTTTAGTCAAATAAAAAACGGTTGAAATGAAATAAAAATAAAATAAATAAATAATTGGCGCACCTACTTTTGCTAGGTTTATGGCCTAGCTCGCCCTCTTATTTGTGGTGTGCGTCTTGATGTTGTTCCACGAATGGAAGGACCTACAGTTTCCGACTCCGAACGACAGATATTTTTTATGAAGAGCCTTTTCATGGCAGAAATACACTCGGAGACTAGTCATTGCTGGGGGCGACCGCTATTAGAAAAAACGGTTTCTATTATTCACGCACAAGCCCATTGGGCTATGGCGGCTGCTCTGAAATGATACTTATTTTGGCTAAATAGCAAAAAATGTTTCACTGCTGGTCAGCTGTGGAAAATAAAGAATGTACTGCCAAAAAAATGTTTTAATATCTTAAAAACCTACCTGTCTGACCGCTATTTTCGCGTCAGATACGAAGATGAGTTCCCTGAACTGAAAGAGATTAAAGCTGGTGTGCCGCAAGGAAGTGTGCTTGGTCCCCTTCTCTATCTACTTTTTACTCACGACCTGCCAAACAGCAGAAATTGCTTTACAGTAACATTTGCTGATGACACTGCAATACTAACCGTCGGAAAGACAGAAATAGAGTCTACTACACAACGGCAGCTTGCTATCAATAAAATATACAATTGGACAGAATAAATGAGTAAGCAATCAGCGTTATCCGCACACAATAAAATACTGCGTTACAAACAAATTCTCAAACCTATCTGGACTTATGGGATTCAGCTATGGGGATGCACCAGCTATAGTAATACAGCGCATATACAAAGATTTCAGACTAAGGCACTCAAGCATGCAGTTTGCGCTCCATGGTATATTAGGACGCAAGACCTAGAAGTGACCTCAATATTGATTCGGTTACGGCAACCATAAAGAAATTTGCAAAGTCGCACGTAGAGCTACTAAGCAAGCATGTGAACAATGAAGCTTTGATTCTTAACGATAATACAAAATGGAAACGAAGGCTCAAACGTAAAAAACCTCTAGATTTAAACTAATAAATAAATAAAAATCAGTTAAAGTATGAACTGTATTTTGCTGAGGATTAACTCAAATTATTTGTTATAACAAAACTCCACAAAAATGGCTCGTTAGTATATATATGTAATGTTATACTAGTTGCAATGAAAATACTAATAATAAAATAAAAAAAAAAAATAAAAAACTTCAATTAAAAAAAAAAAATTAGCTCTAAACGATTCGTCTTGACTTCTAGATTTCAAAAGTAAATAATTTATTGGTATTGGGTCGGTCTAACCCAGCAAGCGGGACAGGGCTTGGCCGGATTAACTATTCGACCTCAATCCCATTGAAAATCTTCGGACAGATATCAATGAAACTGTGGACAACGAGAATTCCACAAATATCAGTCAGAAGACTGTAAGAAAGGCGTAGAAAGTCGTTTCCATTGAGAAGTTTAGGCATTTGGTGGACTATGTGCCTCGCAGATATGCAGCAGTATTAAAATTGTAGGCTTTTTTTATACTACCTGTATTATGAAATAATTCTTTTAAGTGTTATTTTTGATGTTATGCGCGGGCCATTTTTAATGACTATAACTAATATTTGCTATATTTTTTGAGTTAATTTTTTTGTTTGTTTTTGAAGTGAAAACTTCCTTAGAATCGTTGGGAGTGATTTGAGACTTGATGAAACGAAAAAGCGACACTATTGAGACATACATATAGATCTTATAGTATATAGCCTGCGAGAGAATGAGATAAAACACAGTTATACAGCGTTCCCTATTCTCCGTCTCCTCTTTGTGCGGTGCTTCGTAGCCTCCCCGCTCTTGGGTACGAAGCGTTATATGTTGATATACGTATATGTGTGTGGCTGCGTATTACGGAGCCACGGTGAGCGAGAAGGCATTATGTATACCTATACTACACTACCTAATACTTGCTTAGACCAAGCGTCCTACGAATGTTTGTGTGTGTGTTAGTACGTCTGTGTAATATACGCATTACGACGCTCATAATAGCAACCGCGTGTGCTGTATTGCGTCCGTATTTTTATATTCGTAAATATTTTCATTTTTAAATATTTACCGCAATTGCAGGCGGTGTTGCAATATACCACAATCAAAATGACGGTGCTCGTATATTATTTTCACTCCACAGATAGATCTGAATGCACAGCAAGTAGAATCACTGTCTGTTCAGCTCTCTAAAGTGGGAGAAATATGTGCATGCGAAACCAGATGGAGCAATGGAAAAACAGTTTTAATTGTGGCAATTTATATTTCACCGAATCAATCAGTAAATAGTATCACGGAATTCATTCACGAAAATTTAATAAAGTATACACCAGAAGTATCGCGGATACTTAGAAAAGATTACGATAAAGTTCCAATGATTTTAAGTGGCGATTTTAACGTAAATTTTGCATTGGACACAGCGGTTCCTTTAATTGTCTTCCTCAATACAACATTCAATTTAAAAATGTGTAACAATCGCATTGAATCGACAACACGATCAAAAACAACAATTGACGCGGTATTTCAAAGATATGTTGACTACATCGAAACCAAAGCATTTGTATCATATTTTAGCTATCATAAGCCACTCGTATCATTTGTTGAAATTGAAAACATTGAGGATGAATAATAATAAAATGAAGAAAAGAAAATATGAACTTTATAGCAATATTATAATGAACCTATAATTATCCCGCTCCTAATGCTGCTTTCGTCTCATTCTCTCTCAGTTTGTTTTACGGAAGGTTTCACTTCTATCACTCAAGGTTTCACTCTAACCGTTAGACTGGTATTTTTTTTAATACAGTTCATTCTTTAACCAAAATCCCATTTAGTTTAGCTTAGATTTTAAGCTTTAGAAAAATTCAGTAAATTTTCATATAAATTTTGATCTTTTTTTCTGAGTCTTTATAAAAATTTCGAGTACGCAGTTTCAGTGCCTGTGGAGAGTGCAACTTTTAAGCGCATAAAAAACTACGTTGATTTAAAAAATGTTTCGATGACGCCACATCTGTTTTTTTCACTAAGAGTGCAATTTATGAAAACTGTAGTTGATTGTTTTTAATTTTTTTTTCCAACGTTGTGACACATTTTCTTCCCCAAAACAATCATATTGATATGGAATTGCTTTTTTACTTTTTTTTTGCATTCCTTTTTATTAGTTATTTTATTAATTTTTTAAGGGCATTGTAAAATTTCACCTGGGTTACATGTAATGAAGTGGCGAAAGAAGACAGAAAAAAATGTTGTTAAAAATCCAAGTGATTTTTTAGTTTTTAAAACTTGCACTTTATTGTACCATATGGCAATGTAAATGGCATAATAAATGGCAATGATGATTTATAAAAAACAACTTACCAAATTCGACTGACTGAGTTGATTTATTTGTACATCCCAACGCCAAAATTTTCATCTCGAATTAATTTACACCATTAAGTATTTTATAAATACAGTTTGTGAAGAAGTATTTTCTATTATTCTAGCGAAATGCAGACACTAATAGTAATAAAAATATTTGTAGGTAAAATGTTTGAAGTACCACCCTGGCAACCCCGACAACCAAGTAGTACTAAAGCTCCATTTTGATACCATTGTGAGACCTCCAACAAGCAGATATTTACAGCCAGCCAGAGCTGTTGATGTAATGGGGAAGGTTGACCGAAATCAAGTAGGTTGTCCTGACGGCCAAGCCCGGACATTTGTAGAGAAAATGCTCAACATTCTCCTTCTATGCAAGGTAATCACAGCTTCTGCAAAGGGAGTCAAATGGTAAACCTAGCTTTCTCGCGTGTGAGCCGATCGTGCAATGACCGGTAAGGACTGCTATGATTTTTGTATGATGTGGAGTCCCTAGGACTTTCTGAGTTCGAGCACCTTAAAGTAAATAAAGCTTTTTTTTATCGCACCATTAGTCGTTACAATGATATTGGTAGCATCGCGAAACGTCTTGGAGATGATCATCAAAAATGGAACGTCTCTCGAAACAGTTTAAAGAGTGAAGAAGCGACTTGAGCGAAATCCCCGACGA
>JAYXIM010047609.1:0-16786 GCA_037575425.1 Anastrepha fraterculus
AAGTATTTACTGGTCACTGAAAAAAATTCCAGTAAAAAAAAATTTTTCTGATTAGTGAAAAAATATTACACTAAAATATTTTTTTACTGATTACTGGAAAAAATGGCAATAAAAATATTTTATTATTGATTAGTGAAAGAAATTGCAGTAAAAAAAAATTTTTCTGACTAGTGAAAAAAAAGTTACAGTAAAATATTTTTTTACTGATTACTAGAAAAAATGCAGTAAAATATTTTTTTATTGGAAAAAATGGCAGTAAAAATCAAAAAAAAAAAAAAAATGACAGTAAAATATTTTTTTACTGATTACTGAAAAAAATTGCAGTAAAACCAATTTTTTCTGATTAGTGAAAAAAATTACAGTAAAATATTTTTTTACTGATTACTGGAAAAAATACAGTAAGTATTTTTTTACCAAAAAAAATGGCGGTAAAAATAAAAAAAAATTGCAGTAAAATATTTTTTTACTGATTACTGAAAAAAATGCAGTAAATATTTTTTTACCAAAAAAAATGGCGGTAAAAATTAAAAAAAAAAATTGCAGTAAAATATTTTTTTATTGATTTCTGGAAAATATGGCAATAAAAATATTTTATTATTGATTAGTGAAAGAAATTGAAGTAAAAAAAATTGTTTCTGATTAGCGAAAAAAAGTTACACTAAAATATTTCTTTACTGATTACTAGAAAAAATGCAGTAAATATTTTTTTACCAAAAAAAAAAATGGCGGTAAAAATGAAAAAAACATTGCAGTAAAATATATTCTTACTGATTACTGAATAAAAATGCCATAAAAAAATTTTTTTTCTGATTAGTGAAAAAAATTACAGTAAAATATTGTTTTACTGATTACTGGAAAAAATGAAGTAAATTTTTTTTTTACTGGAAAAATGGCAGTAGAAATGAAAAAAAAGTAGCAGTAAAATATTTTTTTACTGATTAGTGAAAAAAATTACAGTAAAAAACAAATTGCAGTCAAAATATTTTTTTACTGATTACAGAACAAAAATTACAGTGAAATATTGATAATATAATTTGATTTGTATTATCAGTAAAATATTTAATGTTTATTGGTAGTCAAACTGTAATGCAGTATCATCAGGGAAATTAGATCATTTTATTATGATCATATTATTATTTTTTTCCTCAGAAAAAGAACAGGAACATACGGCACACGAAATACAAAAGAGTCAGAACTTAGAACCAAAAATATTAATTTTCATTATGAGTAGAATTTTACTGATTACTGCTCTTTGTAATGCAGTGTGCGAATCTATGATCTGTATCTGCAATTTGTCTTTTAATAGCCTATTTCCTTCAAGAGCTTAACTGCAGTTAGGAGCTACCTTAGAAATATCTACAGTTGCCACTGCAGTAGAGTTAAATCAAATTGTTCGTTTGAGCTTACATTTGGATTTGCAGACTACAGCAGGATATCGGTGTTTTGGATGTTATGTATTTTTAAATAGGTATTTATTTCGTTCATTAACTGAAAACATAAATTTTTGTTAAAAAAGGAAAAAAAATTTTCTGCATGAAAATTTTATCAAACGAAGTTTTGCACTGGCTCGCTGTTGTAATAAAAGCTCGATTGAACTGTGCCAGCATCTCACTTAAATATTTTTATTTATTCCTCAAAATACGACTGGCCAATCTATATACCGAGAAACACCTAAGTGGATTAACTTTCTAGACCAGTGTAACAATTAAATGCAATTCAAATAATTATAACAGAAAAAAAGAATGAACAATTTAGCTCAACTCCGTCTCAATGAAATGAATGCAATTATCTTTATCGCCTCCGCGTTTATTTTTTCTTTTCTCCATTTTTATCCGCAGCCGTATCACCCCAAATACCAAATACCGCCACCACCTCTAACAAACTCAACGCTGCATCAGCAACAACAACAGCAGCAGCAGCAACAACATCCATCTCAATCAAATCCGCAACTTTGCCCACCTGCAGCACCAACAGCCGCCAGCATTAGCAGCAATTCAATGTCAACGCGACACATATTTGTACCGCCATTAACACCGCCCAGTTCAGATCCCGGAAGTCCGGGTAGTTCAATGGTAGCCGCAGCAGCAGCTGCAGCAGCAGCGGCGGCGGCTGCGGTAGCGGCGTCTAGTGGCAATTCGCAACAACAATCAGCACGTCGCACCACGCCCCCGCCACCCTATCAACAACAACAACAACAATTGCTGCAACAGCAGCAACAACAACAACTACAACACCAACACCACCACCAGCAGGGTCGTCCACTTTCAAGTATTTGCCCCAACATGACGCCACTGCACTCCTCTGTGCACCATTTAAGTCCAGGGCGTACGCTAACTCCACTCAGCGCTAACGGTATTGGCGCAGGCATCGATATTGGCAGTGGATTTCATGGTATCAACAGCAGTGGTAGCGGTGGTGGAGTTATGGGTAGCGGTCGGGGACGAGGGCGAGGCGGTGGTGCCAGTGCACCGGCACACCTGGCAAATCTGATTGTGCCGACGATACGCTCGGTGCGCTACAATCGGCGTAACAACCCGGAGTTGGAGAAGCGGCGCATACATCATTGCGATTTCGAGGGTGAGTCTTGTGTTGAATTTTTATTTATTTTTTTTTGTTCCCACTTCAGTGTGACTTATTGAATTAATGAAGTGCCACTTGAAATATGGCAAACTGTTTATTTTTTTATGATATAAAGAGATGAAGAAAAATTTGTGGCTTAAATATTTCTTTCTCGTGCTCACTACAATTATTAAACTTTATTTAATTTATAACTCAATATCGTTGACCAAACAATGATTAAACTTTTCCTTTATTTTTGTGAAACGTAAAACTCAGAGCAAGATTTCTAGCCTTTCGCTTTTCTTGCATTAGCGAATAAAAGTTTGAAAACTAAAAAAATAAAGGTATTTAATGGGTGGCTGCCAGTATCGCAAGCCAGACTGCTTTGATCTCAACCAATCTCATTTCCAGAGTGTTGAAATATGTAGTACATTAAATATGGATCTGAATACCCGCTTGTCTAGTTAGTGGAAAATAGGGATTGTGTCGAAAAAATAGCAGCTTCATATGAAAAAAAAAAGCTTAAAAGAGCAATGAGATGTCGCCAGAAAAGTGCTTTGAATAGCTAAAAAGACATACTGGCGCATAATCAAAGTCGAAAAAAAGTCAGTTCTGTATTTGCTAAATAGTGGTTTAAGGATAATAGTAGTTTATTTTAATAATGAGGGGAGGTTAGTGGCTGCTGGGGTATTCACCTGTAGAACTTTCGGTCACAGCTCAATAGGAAGAGGAATTCAGCCTACACAAGAACAAGAAACAAATCAATAATTAATATATACGTGGACAATCAAGCAGCAATAAAAGCAATAAGCTCATATTGTATTAAGCCCAAAAATGTTCGACGGGGCAGGGAGGCTATAGAAAGGCTAGCCGCAAACAGTAGGCTGCATATCTATAGAGTGCCTGGTCACAAAGGCATTATGGGGAACGAAATATGATGAGAGATAAGCAGAGGAGATAGCAAAAAGTGCTGTTAGACTACCTTTTGAACAGAAGAACGACACTCCTAAACCGCTAAATACAATATACAATGAAATGGACGACTACATGAAAAAAAAAACGGACATCGAAAAACCACTTATGAAATGCTGCTCTCCCGGTTCAAAAGGAAGTATTTTTTGCATCGAATCGTTACGGGTGATGAAACAAGGGTATATTTCTCCAATCCCAAGCGTAAACGATCGTATGGTCCGCCCGGCCACAAGCCAAAAACAACGGCCAAACCAAATCGCTTCGGCTGCAAGGCAATGCTGTGTTTTTTTCTTGATGACAATACACCGCCACATCGAACAAGAGCGACCCGGGAATTGGTGGAGACGTACGATTGGGAACCGCTGGTGCATGCGGCTTACTCACCAGACTTGGCGTCTTCCGATTATCATTTGTTTGCATCGATGGGCCACGCACTTTCCGAGCAGCGCTTCAATTCTCACGAAGAAGCCAAAAAATGGCTCGATGATTGGTTTGCGGCTAAAGACGGCGAATTTTTTTGGCGCGGCATCCACAAATTGCCTGAGAGATGGGAAAAATGTGTCACTAGCGATGGCTATGATTAAATTTGTAACCATTTTTTGTTAATAAACTTTTGAAATTGAAAAAAGTCTCATTTCATAGGTATATACGCTGGGCGCGCTTTGAAGTCGGTATTTCGCTTATATGTAAAAACGTGTTCAAGCCCCAGCGTGGGGTGACAAGGAACAGTTATAGTGTTATATGTAGCGCATGCATTCGATATTTTAATATTAGCCAATTACGGTTTTATTATTTCATAATTTGCTCTTAAATTGAAGAACATTATTAGGATTTCTTTAGTTTTATATTTGATTTTATATTTATTTTTTATTACAGCAATTACCATTAATTTTGCTTTAATTATAATAATTCGGCCTACAAAGCCTATAAAAGCCATGACTGGTATTTGAATTGGCGCCATTTGACAATTTCCGCAGCTATTTTGTTTTCTTTTCAAACATTTTTGCTACAATTACTAAAATATTTAAGCCGTCGGCTTAGCTATCGTTTACGCCGTCCGAAAGTGGTTTTTGTGCTAAGACTTTTTTGTTTTTGTTTTTCGAAAATACGTACTTCAAAACACTAAAATATTAAGCACTAACCAAATATTTTGGCGAACACACCAAGTTGCTTATTTTTTATTTTAGCTTTAACTTTCAACTTCTTTTTTCTTTTTTGCAAAAGCTTTGGCAATTCGTTCAGCCGGATGATGGCGGCATTTAAACAAGCTAATAATTCATAAATAATGTCACTTAAGCTGTGCTAAGCTAGTAAGTGTCGGCTTTTAATAATTTGTATGTAGAGGCCACTGGAAAACTTACCACCGTGGCCGCATTTATAAAACACTAATGTTTCTGCATTTATTTTATTTTGCTAAGCGGCATTTGCCCGCAAATTGACACCTCTTTGGCATGCGATACTTTATCTCTCACCTTCTGTACACCGGTGCAGTAGCCTGAAACACGAAAAAAAAGAAAAAATTACACTCAAAGTGCGTCTTTTTGTCAAAATTGTCACGTCTCTTTGGTAGCTGGCTTGTGCATAGAAGAAAAGGAAAAATATAAAATTATTTCAACTTGTGCTGCATGCGTTTAGTGCTCGAGCGTTACGAGCGGATGCATTCACATGCCAGTGTGTCAAGCAATATTTAATGAACTAAGCTGTCAAAACCGTCACCGAGTTGACTGTTTTTTGCTTCTTATGTTTCAATGTGTTTGGAAATAACTGCTAGAAGCATTTAATTGAAAATTCAGCTTGCAACATTGGATTAATGGCATTTGGGCAGACGGAAAAACACTTAAATCAAAAAAAAAAAAATGCAGCAAGATTTACTTTAAGTGGAAGATAATTTAAGTTAGTCGCTTTTTTTAAATTATGAATATATTTATACAATACTTTTTTAAATTAAGTACTCGTAGTGGTTTATCACCGTGTCGTAATACATCTCAGTCAATGGAAAGCCCATATCGACTGCGTGCGATGCTAGACGGTGCTAGAGTTGAGCGTAGGTGAAATGGTTCAAGCACCAGACTATCACCCGCCAAGTAGCACTAAAGCGCCATTTCGATACCATTACGAGACCACCAACGGTCAGATAACTACAGCCAACCAGAACTGTTGATGTAGCGGAGAAGATTGATGGGATTTAGGCTGGAGCATTGTCTCGGGCTGTCGCAAAATTGAGCACGCAGTGACTTTAATCGTCTGGCTGCCAAACCCAGATATTTACAGAGGAAAAACTCAACAGTCTGCTTCTGTGAGAGGACCCCACAGCTTCTGCAATGTGGAGTAGATAGTAAACTCAGCTTTTATGCGTGTGTGCCGATCGTCCAATGGCTAGTAGGCACAGCTAAAAGTTTGGGAATGGAATTGCGAGCAGTCCCCCGGACTATCTGCGTCCTGCGCCTATTGCACTGCGACCATATGATTTTCGAAATACCACACGAAGAAATAGATTTCCAACTGATCTGTGCTTTCCTGAGAAATTCTTTCTTGTGCATCTCCCCTTTAACAGCAGTCAAGTGGATGTAGACCTCTGAATCGAATTTAGTCGACGCCTTTCTGGCCAGCTCATCAGCAATTTCACTTCCCTCTATTTTCCCATGTCTTGGAACCCAGATCAGAGAAATTTTACTTGCATACCCAAGTGCCGTGGTAGTAAGTCTGCGTTTTTAGTTTTTTTTACAGCGAATCAGGATTTGTTTTTAAGTACCAACTTTCACATAGGGTTCAGGATAGAAAAAATAATTATACATTTATTTAAGCTTATTATATGGACTTATGGGTATCAAATGAAAGGAGGACAGTTTAAGAATCCTCGCACCAAATTTATTTTTATTGAAACATAGGAAAAATGTTTTCTGAAAATTTGTATGCTTCAATGGCGTTAACATTTGCCATCGACCTATTGCAAAAATAGAAATATTATGATAAGCAACTTTAGTTTAGCTAAGACTTGAAAATATGTATGCTGCTGGTTTTATTTTAAAAATTACTTGAAGGTAACCAGCGATGCATTTACTAAGGGCTTAAGCGCATGTTTCTTTAACACTCATGAATGAATGTAAAGAGCCTTCCAAAAGTGAGGGTGGTTAAGTTTCAAGGGCCGGTGTTGATTTTGAATAAAATACAATTTGTTTAAAAAATTATTGTCATTTCTCTTTATTATGATAATATTGGTATGGCTCAATTATGCGTGGAATAAAATATTGGCCAAATGGCCGCCGCGGTCTCGGCGGCACGCCTCCATCCGATGGTCCAAATTTTCGATGACGCTGAAGCATAATTGAGGTTCTATGCCGTTAATGTGCCGAATTATCTCATCCTTTAGCTCTTAAATTGTTGCTGGCCTATCGACATACACCTTTTCTTTTAAATAACCCCAAAGAAAGAAGTCCAACGGTGTCGTTGACGTTTAGGTGTGGTTCACATTCAGCATCGGCCCTTGAAATTACCCACCCTTTAGTATATCTCTATAAAATTTTAAGTTGATATCTTGAATAACTTTTGAATTATATTCGACAGCGTGGAAAAAACGTATTTCGCGAAAAAGTCTATTAAAGTTTTCGTTTTTACTCATCTTTCGTGCGACACTCATCACTGCATTGACTTTATAGGGACCTTTTAGACTTTTTATTAAGTTTAAATCATTGAGCAGATATTCCTTAGATTGTGAATGAATTAAAAAAAAAAACAATTTCAATGCGCTGGTGGAGCTGCCCCGCGTATAGCTTAAGAGCTGAGCTCCTCAAAATTCCTGCGTTTATTAGCGGTCGCGCGAATGATAAGAACGCAGCGAATTACCAGGTTTCAACTATTTTTTGAAGTATTTACACTTTTTCATTTTACTGGTAGAGTAAATACAGCGTTTTCAATATTTGTTATTCGCTTTTCACTGGGAACAGTAAGTACCCACACTTGAAGTAGCTGGCATACTTGGACATATATTTGTTTTTGGACAAAATTAAATTCTGAATTCACCTGCAAACGAAAGTGGCTCGGCCGCGAGTACTCGACTCATAACAAAATTCATATATATGTATTTAAAAAAAAAACTATTTAGAAATTTATTCACTTGTATCTTTCAAACATCCCTACGTATTGGCGTTTTTTTTTTGTCATTATCATTCAATTCGCACACTCGCGTTAACTATACGCGTCAACATCATGCCGGCCATCTGACCACTTGGCATGCAGCCAAAGTGGCAACCGTTGGCAAAATTCTTGATTTTCCAAGCAGCTTAAAAAATTCCACGCACATATACGGTTATAAATACAAGTATATACGCGCACTAAAATTTTCAACTGAAAAACTAACTACTGAAAGGTACCACGCTGTCATTTCCGTCTTACATTTTTCGCTCTTCATACGAAATATTTTGTTGGGGGAAAAAAACTCGCCTATTCATGAAAACTTAGCACTGAAATATGCACCCACCTTCCAATAAGTGTTGAATTTTCACTTTCCCACTTAGTTTGCAGAAAATGTGACCAGTTGCGCTTACTCCCCTGCACTCTTTGCATATGTATGGGTGTGCTTGTATGCTGTAGTTGTGCAGCTTTTGTATTGTACGTAGCTGTAACTGTAACTGTCACATTGGTGCAACGTTGCTCTACGTTGCATGTTACACATTACTGTCATGTTAGACAACACCATCGTCTTATTGCTTCACTGTCTCATTCCCTGCCTTACGTAGCTGCGACTAAACGCCTTGTGGTTGCTCCGTACTCGTACTTGCACTATAAAGTTGATTGTTGTTTTTGTTAGCTGTCTGCAACAAGAAAGCAACATGCATGGCAGGCGCATGCACATTTAACACATGTCAGCAACTGCCACTAAAAATAACAACAAAAACAAAACAACCATTACAAGAGCCTCCAAGCCAGTACCAGTTAAAGTTCCATTTTACCCGTTAGCCTTTGTAAGGTTGTTTGTGACATTTCTCAATCGTCCTTTAAAATTTTCATTCACCACTTTTGCTTTGTTTTAAACTTTCTTGGAAATCATTTCGCCAACTCACTTAAGCATAAAAAAGTTGAAGTTGAATTTTTTTTGCAATTCAAAAAAGGAGTATCAATTGGCTGCATCGCCTTGGATAAAATACATTTTAAAATTAGAATTACTATATTTTCCTCTTTTCAAAAGACGCGCCTAATAGCTGTATTAAAATAAAACATAAACAAATTTAGATACCTTCAAAATACGGCTCTTGAAAAGTGTACATAATTTGAATGTTCACAAATCCACCAAACGGTCAATTCATGAATGACTAATTGTTCAGAACATTCGTCCAGATATCGATGTGGAAAGTTGTTCAGCAACACTTTGTGCTATACCAGCAATTTTCTCAACAGAACTCCCAGTTTTTGGTATTTTAGCCCGTTTTCTCTACTCGAGAGTACCAGTTTCTTCAAATTTTTCACCAATCTTTGAATTGTTGGCTCATTCGGGCGGTTATTTCTGCCAAAGAAATCACGAATTTTGCGAAATGTCTTCCTTAAGAGTGGACAATTTTCATAATAAATTGCAGTGTTTTAACGCGTTGTTCTGTCCTGTAAAATTGTTCATCTGTCTACTTAACAAATGTCAAAGTTGTCATAAAAGAGGAAGTCTCTAAAATTATTCACTACTGATTTTTAAGCGACACTTTTCAAGGGCTCTTTATATTTTCATTGAATTTTTGAAGTGATAACGTCTTATAATTCGATGTAGCCGGCTGCAAGCACCCACAAATGCGGCGTTATCTTGCTCATGCGTCGTTATCTTGCTCATGCGGCGTTGCCTTGCTTGAACTGCATGTTATGTTATGTTATGTTATGTTATGTTATGTTATGTTATGTTATGTTATGTTATGTTATGTTATGTTATGTTATGTTATGTTATGTTATGTTATGTTATGTTATGTTATGTTATGTTATGTTATGTTATGTTATGTTATGTTATGTTATGTTATGTTATGTTATGTTATGTTATGTTATGTTATGTTATATTATGTTATGTTATGTTATGTTATGTTATGTTATGTTATGTTATGTTATGTTATGTTATGTTATGTTATGTTATGTTATGTTATATTATGTTATGTTATGTTATGTTATGTTATGTTATGTTATGTTATGTTATGTTATGTTATGTTATGTTATGTTATGTTATGTTATGTTATGTTTATATGTATAAAACACATATAGGGTTTTTTAATAGGTGCGCTTCAACTTTTTTCCGATAGGGAGGGCAAACGACGCAATATTTTTTTATTTTTTGCTTGTCATTTGTAAACTTCATTAGTATACATTTCATCATGGAACGCTACACACTTAAGCAACGATTGCAAATTGTGCAAATTTTTTATGAAAAAAGAGGTTGTCTGTAAAGTCGGTTTACTGACGATAGTTTAACGTGATAACGTCATAAGAAAATACTGATTGAATGGTTGCATTTTTCAAAAGAAAATTTTAATTTTATTTGTTTGATAGATATTTTGTATGGATATAGAGAATGAGCTAACATTAACATAACATAATATAACATAACTTAACATAACATAACATAACATAACATAACATAACATAACATAACATAACATAACATAACATAACATAACATAACATAACATAACATAACATAACATAACATAACATAACATAACATAACATAACATAACATAACATAACATAACATAACATAACATAACATAACATAACATAACATAACATAACATAACATAACATAACATAACATAACATAACATAACATAACATAACATAACATAACATAACATAACATAACATAACATAACATAACATAACATAACATAACATAACATAACATAACATAACATAACATAACATAACATAACATAACATAACATAACATAACATAACATAACATAACATAACATAACATAACATAACATAACATAACATAACATAACATAACATAACATAACATAACATAACATAACATAACATAACATAACATAACATAACATAACATAACATAACATAACATAACATAACATATCATAAAGCATTCACCAACAGCTTTCATTTGATACCCATATTGTACATACACGTCCGAAGGTTGCCCGGGTCCACGTTTTGACTTATATCTCGAGACCCTATCTACCAATAGGTATTCAAACTATACGGAAATCATCTTCAATACCTACTTAACAATGTGTGTAAGTTTGGTTTAATTCCGTTCAAAGACACGGCGGGTCCACGTTTTGGCATATATTTCGAGACCCTAGTCATCAATAGGTATGAAAATTACCCCGTATTAAAGCACTTATCAACAGCTTTCATTTGATATCCATATTGTACAAACACATTCTAGGGTCCACGTTTTGGTCTCTATCTCGAGACCCTAGTCACGGAGCGGATGGAAATACTCTGAACTAAAGCATTCACCAACAGCTTCCATTTGATACACATATTGTACATACACATCCGAAGGTTACACGGGTCCTCGTTTTGACCTATATCTCGAGACCCTATCTACCAATAGGTATCCAAACTATACGGAAATCATCTTCAATACCTCCTTAACAATGTGTGTAAGTTTGGTTTAATTCTGTGCAAAGACACGGCGGGTCCACGTTTTGGCATATATTTCCAGACCCTAGTCACCAATAGGTATGAAAATTACCCCGTATTAAAGCACTTATTAACAGCTTTCATTTGATACCCATATTGTACATACAAAACCAAAGATTACCCGGGTCCACGTTTTGTTCTATATCTCGAGACTCCAGTCACGGAGCGGCATGAAAAATACTCTGTACTAAAGCATTCACCAACAGCTTCAATTTGATATCCATATTGTACAAACACATTCTAGGGTCCACGTTTTGGTCTCTATCTCGAGACCCTAGTCACGGAGCAGCATGAAAAATACTCTGGACTAAAGCATTCACCAACAGCTTCAATTTGATATCCATATTGTACAAACACATTCTAGGGTCCACGTTTTGGTCTCTATCTCGAGACCCTAGTCACGGAGCAGCATGAAAAATACTCTGTACTAAAGCATTCACCAACAGCTTCAATTTGATATCCATATTGTACAAACACATTCTAGGGTCCACGTTTTGGTCTCTATCTCGAGACCCTAGTCACGGAGCAGCATGAAAAATACTCTGGACTAAAGCATTCACCAACAGCTTCCATTTGATACCCATATTGTACATACACATCCGAAGGTTACCCGGGTCCACGTTTTGACCTATATCTCGACCCCTATTTCCAAAATAAAATATAATCCATGTTACTCGTGGATGATGTAGCTTTCGAATGGTGAAAGAATTTTTAAAATCGGTCCAGTAGTTTTGAGCCTATTCATTACAAACAAACAAAGTTTTCCTCTTTATAATATTAGTATAGACAACATATCTTATAAGGTATATGGTAAATATTACCATACATTTTTTCCTTCATATATAATAAAAAAATTAATAATTATAACATTAAAACAACAGGTATTATTAACAAACTTGGTTTTATTTTAAATTCTTCAAGTGAATCAAATTAACCCTTTCGGTACATCTTTTTATTGCGCCATCCAAAAAATCCAAATTTTTGTCTGAGTATTTATTTTAGGACCAATAACAATACAAATATTTTTTTTTTTTTTTTTTTGTTATGTGATTTTTTTTTAATGTTGCCATATGGCAACAAATGTTGTGTATTCGTTTCAATCGCAAATAAACTTCTTCTGCAATCCAATGCAAGTTAACACCTTACGAGAAATTTGTTGCCATATGGCAACAAGCTTAGTTTTATAAACTAGCACAGCTTTTAAAGCTGCTAGCAAAAAAATATTTATATGCCAAATGACAGATTGAACATTTTTCTATATACTTTATTCAAAAACTGTTGAAAACATTTGCCCCAAATGCCTCAAAAATCTAAAAATGCAAAATACAAATTTCAGAGTGAAGTGCTATATGCCAGAAGGCTTTCTTTAAAAATGTTGTATTACCGATATATAATGGGCGGTTATTATTTATTTTATTTCTGTTTAACCATTAAACTTCAATTTTTGAAAATATGTAACAAAAAAGTTGATATTTTTTACAAGAGAGTGTTGACGGCCTTTTAAAGTTTACTGTTGCCATATGGCAACAATATCGCGAAAGGGTTAATAATAATCAATAAGAAGGCATATGCAAATACAAATACGAGAATTTATATATGTACATTTGCGCATATACATACGTACATATATACGCTCACTTAAGTAGGAGAGAGCAAGATATCGAACGTTGCCGTTCGTTTGCTTTGTTTGCTTTGTCGTTCGTTCCGCCCTTTCGCTTGCAGTTCATTCAATGCAATGAGCAAGGTAACACTAATATGAGCAAGGTAACACTAATGAGCAAGGTAACACTAATATGAGCAAGGTAACGGCAATGAGCAAGGTAACACTAATATGAGCAAGGTAACACTAATGAGCAAGGTAACACTAATATGAGCAAGGTAACGGCAATGAGCAAGGTAACACTAATATGAGCAAGGTAACACTAATGAGCAAGGTAACACTAATATGAGCAAGGTAACACTAATATGAGCAAGGTAACACTAATGAGCAAGGTAACACTAATATGAGCAAGGTAACACTAATATGAGCAAGGTAACACTAATGAGCAAGGTAACACTAATGAGCAAGGTAACACTAATATGAGCAAGGTAACACTAATATGAGCAAGGTAACACTAATATGAGCAAGGTAACACTAATGAGCAAGGTAACTACATATGAACAGTAATGAGCAAGGTAACGACACATTTTTTCGTGCGTGCAGCCTGTTAAATCGAATTATAAGACGTTATCACGTCAATAATCGTTCTGTTGCTGCTACTTTAAGAGCATTACGGCCATTTTACGGTCCATTTAACAAGCCGTCCCGTTTTGGGGTTATGTGAAGTCATTGGTCTACAGTGACAAGCCGGTGACGATTTGTCAGCTCAGAGCCAATATTCAACGCGAAATTGCTGGAATTTCGGCCGATTTATGCAAAAGAGTGGTCGAAAATTGGGCTCAACGATTGGACTTCGTAAAACGTGCACGCGGTGATCATGCAAAAGAAATCGAATTCCATACTTAAATGTATATGTTCAAACTCGATAATAAAAAAAAATTAGTTAAAAAAGTCAAACCGTTTGTGTTTTATTCAAAAAAGTTCAAAAGTTGAAGCGCTCTTACTGAAAAACCCTATATATGTATGTATATGCGCATTTGTATATAAATCCACATATTTGTATTTGCATATGCCTTCTTCCATCATTATATGCCATTCCATCAGTATTTTCTTATGATGTTGTCACGTTAAACTATCGTCAGTAAACCGACTTTGCAGACAACCTCTTTTTTTCACTAATGCACTTTCGTGCAATAGGATAACTTTGTTCATATAATCGAATCGGAAAAGATTCATGCACAGATGTTATACGCTTTTCGAGAGGAATGATCTGTAGGATGGACAAATCGGAAAAAATTATGATATCTTCATTAATTTTGATACGAATACTATTCCGTATAACCGCAATAATGACAAAAATTAAATACCAGGATGAAATATGCTTTTGACTCACCAACCACCTAGCAGCAGGAGCATAGTTTCTTTCTTTTTCACATCGCTCAACAGTGTCTAATTTAGCTGTCTTTACGGTTGATTCTATCGTTGCCTTCCGATCAGAGTACCAGGTTGACACCGTTTGCCCCGTCTTGTTTAAGGCTTTTGATCGGTTTTTCCATGTAATATTATTTAAAAAATAGCCCGCACTTAGCCTTCTATAGTTAGGCCACATCTTTCTTGCTCATTCGCCATGGTTGTCGTCGACAATGTTCGTTGCTTGCTCTGGGGCTCCGCAAGGCAGTATTCTGGCCAGCTGTTTTTTGTTTTGTTTGTCAATGCTATTTGTTCTTGCTTCTCGTCAGTCAGATTCCTGCTTTATGCAGATGACGCTAAGATTTATTCGGCGAGCGTTAGCTCTATCGATTCTGATTTGGTAAAAATTTATTTATTTAACTTCATTAACTGGTGCGTCAATAATCGTCTGTCACTGCAACGGGTAAGTGAATTTAAAGACTTCAATGTTATATTTGATTGGAAACCCTGCTTGCTTTTGTTAGGTGTCATCACTCCGATTTCTCCGACCCTTATACGCTTTAGTTGCGACGTTGTACAAAATCGAGTATGCATGCCTCATTTAGTCTCCATATTACACGTGTTATGTTACTAGAATTTAACGAATCCCGAAACGATTCTCTCAATTCGCGTTGCGTAATTTACGCATCTCGGGTCCTATCTCTACCTTTGAAGTACCATGCTTTATTCATTGCCGAAGAGGCGAATAATTTTAGTTTCGCCTTTCACTTTCGATTTGATCCGTGGTGCTGTTGATTGTCCCGTGCTTCATTAGAGGATTTTCCTCAATAATTTTCTGGGTTGGTCTCTCAAAATCCCTTTTTGCTCGAAATGCTCCTAGAACTATACCTTTTCAACTTCAAATTGGGACTAAACACATTCAAATTGGGACTAAACAACTTCAAATTGGGAATAAACACATTCAAATTGGGACTAAACAATTTCAAATTGGGACTAAACAACTTCAAATTGGGAATAAACAATTTGAATGTCTTTTAAACTTTAGTCATAAGGATTGTAATTAAATAAATAAAGAATGCTGTGCATAAAACCGATATTTTTATTGAATTTTGTTTTTCTTATTTTATTCATATTTTATTAATTAATTTAGTTTAATAAAACCCCTAAATTTATTGAGATAGATTTTTCAAGTTCAAAATAGGGTCTATTGAATTTTTTTTTTAATTTATTTTAAATTTAGTAGTTTATTTGTACTTATTTTTTTTTTACCTCAACTAACGTTAAAATATATAAATACCAATACTAGCCAATAGGCATTTATTATATTCATTTGCTTAATAAACAAATAAATAAATAAAATCAGCTACGTGTTAATCAAGAGCCAGAAGTGAATACTAAAGTCAATAACGCAATTTAAGGCTTAGTTCATCTTTTTCTTCTTGATTGGCGCTTTAACCGCTTAAGGGGGGCCTCTTATCAGTGACTTCCAAAAAAGGTGTTTTTTATCAATTTTTTTTTTTAGGCGAAAAAAGCGACACACAGGAATAATCTTTTGTATTTATTTGAATGCATGATTGCAGAGTATTAAACAATTTTTTAACATAAATAAAAAAACAAAATGGTGGACATGTGAGGGAACTCGCACGGCTTCTCGTTGCGCGCTAATAAAACGGCGTGTAAGATTGCGGTCGTAGTTTTCACCTGCAACACAAAAGAAAAATATTGTCTTATTCAGAAGGCTTTCCCGCATATAACAGAGAACTCTTGTATAAAAATGAACACTTAATTAATTATTGAAAAAAGTGCTTTTTTCGCTTTTTTCGTTTTTTTTTTTAAAAAGGTGTTAGATAACATTAAAAAATGAGTGTTATTTTGCATTTTGTTAGTTAGTTAGTTGCGCATTTTAATTATCCTTTAAATAGATTATCGGTTTGAAACGATAATTTTCGTCGTTTTTTTTTTAATCTAGCAGGCCATTTTCAAAAACATGGTTTTGAGAAAACGTGTTTCAAAGTTTTCAGAAGGTAGACAGTGTACTCACACGAGGGACGGTACACAGGCCTGTAACTCCGAAATCACTTTGAATTCCGCTATAAAATTCTGAGGGCATATTCTAATATAATATATCTCTCGATTGCAGTAAAAAGAAATCGATTTTTTGAAGCCGACTCATAAAAGGCCCCCTTAAGCGATTTTGACCGAGTTAAACAAAGCATGCTAGTCATTTCTGGCGTCAGTTGGACACACCAGATAAAGCCAAGTCCTTCTCCACCTGATCTTTCCAACGCAGAGGAGGCCTTCCTCTTCCTCTGCTACCACCAGCTGGTAGAGCATCGAATACTTTCAGATTCAAAGCGTCTGTATCTATTCCGATGACATGCCCAGCCAACGTAGCGCTGCATCTTTATGCGCTGTTCTATGAGCCGCAGAATCTTTAAAGCTTAAGTTCCTTAGCTAATTTGTCTGTTGGACATAGTCTAAAGTTAAATTTAGTGTTCTAAAAATTGAAATTATTGAGTCGAAAGTGATACTTTAGGATAAGAAGATCTAAAGATGATATATTTAGTTCTCAGAAATAGGTATCACTTTGGCAAAGGCAACGCATAACTT
>JAYXIM010047610.1:0-16768 GCA_037575425.1 Anastrepha fraterculus
ATGCTAGAAGAATAAGGCAGGCAAAATGCAATTCAAAAACAGATAAAAACAATTTGAAAATATTACCAGGTTTAACGCCGTTCGAATTTTATCCACAACTTTTATTATAAGAATACCTGTATGTACTACTAACAAGTTTTTTCTCAAAATAAAAAAATACCAAATAAAATATATTAAAAAAAAATGAAAAAATAATATTAGCAAAAATAAGTTTTTATTTAAGCGACTATGTACCTCGACTTGTTTTGCAGCAATGCTTACTTACAACTAAATTTTCAATTGACTCTGTTGTTAGTTTCTGACCTGAACTTACGACAGGCTCAAATGATATTCACCTTACAAGATTTGAGTGTTTCTGAGCTCTGGAGTTTAGCATAACATCACCTTTTCTGAATACATCCCCAAAAAAAAAAAAAACACAAAATTTGTTATCGTATCTCAATCTTCTTTAAGTGCGCACGATTAATTTTGTTCGCCAAACTGTCACGTTCCGCCAGTGGAAAATGCAAATGACACCTAGACGAGAAGTGATAAGGATAAAGCTATAATATGTGCAAAGCATCAAGAAACCACTGTGACCTCACATATAACTATAAGCAAACTGAAAAGAGAAATTAAGCAACTAAAAGACAAGAAGGCACCTGGATTTGATTTAATCACAGCGGAAGTATTAAAGCAATTACCCAACAAAAGCCTTGTAAGATTAGCCAAGACTTTCTTTACAATTTCAAACGTTTATTAACGAAACATGGCTACAAATTTAATCTTCAAAATAATAGCCATCGCTAGCGACACATTTTTATCATCTCTCATGCAATTTGTGGATTCCACGCCAAAAAAATTGGCCGTCTTTGGCCGCAAACCAATCATCGAGCCATTTTTTGGCTTCTTCGTGAGAATTGAAGCGCTGCTCGGAAAGTGCGTGGTCTATCGATGCAAATAATCGGAAGACACCAAGTCTGGTGAGTAAGCCGCATGCACCAGCGGTTTCCAATCGTACGTCTCCACCAATTTCCGGGTCGCTTTTGTTCGATGTGGCGTTGCATTGTCATCAAGAAAAATTACTTTGTGACGCCGATCGGCATATTCTGGACGTTTTCAGTGTATAGCGCTGTTCAAATCGGTCAATTGTCGTTGGTGCACCGTCAACTGTTTCACCTGGTTTTAATAGCTCGTACCAAATCATACCACGCTGATCCCAGAAAACACATAGCATTGCCTTGCGGCTGAAACGATTTGGTTTGGCCGTTATTTTTGGCTTGTGGCCGGACGGACCATACGATCGTTTACGTTTGGGATTTGAGAAATACACACATTTTTCATCACCCGTAACTATTCGATGCAAAAAATACTTCCTTTTGAACCGGGTGAGCAGCATTTCGCAAGTGGTTTTTCGATGTCCGACAATCGTAGTTTGAAGGCATTGTTGCATTGTTGTATGAAATGTAACAACCAATGAACTGAATATTGTTGGCAAATGACAGACGAAGAAAACAAGACATTTGGGAAGGTTTAAAAATACTCCTAGCAACATCTATGGACTAATAGCTGAAAGTCTTATTTCATAGGTATGTATATACCTGGTATTCAATTCGTCGATCTGACCCCAGTATGTCCCAAGCCTGTGGAAAGTTGCGGAGATGATTATGATTGACAAACCAGGAAAGGATCCACGTATTGTTTCTTCATACCGGCCAATCTCCTTGTTGCCACAAATTTCAAAACTACTAGAAAAGCAGAAAATAACTGCAGTAAAGAAATGCTGGAGTGCCGCAAGAGAGCATCCTTGGACCTCTGCTTTACCTTCTGTATACGAAAGATATACTATTACCTCCAAGTACTAATTCCTTTTGCATCCATTACCTCCAAGCACTATTTTCGTCACCTTTGCTGACGACACAGTAATTCTTGCAACAGAAAAAACCGCCGAAGCAGCGGCAGCTAAACTTCAAACCGCTATAGACGCAGTAGAAAAATGGACGAAAACTTGGTAAATAAAATTAAACAGTAATAAATCCATTCATATGACCTTCACCAATGAAAACGCAAACCTTCACCCAATAATGCTACTCTCCAATTGCATACGCAAATACTGCCAAATATCTTGGTATAACCCTCCATGCTAAGCTGCGTTCGAAGGAGGATAAAAATAGAACGAAGCGAACTTAATTTGAAAATACTAAAAATGAACTTGCTCATTGGACGGAATTCAAAACTCTTTCAAACTTAAAGTAAAGAAGAGATTTTAAAACTCACTTTATATCCCTTAAACCCCACCAATATGATATGAACGAAGCTAACTGAAAATCAAGTTATCGAGTATTAAAGGGCTGTAAGTGTTATAATAAAATGGCATTAAATATTCTAAAACTCAATTACGAGCACAAAAATCAACTTTCAATAAAAGTCTCACTGTGTTAGTGCACCAATTTGTAGAAGAAACGAACCTGTCGACAAAACAGTAAAATATCGAAATTTGTCTAGTACCTCCAAATACTCTTCGATAGGCTTAAATATGCGACTTTTCGGAAATATGAACTCAAAAAAGTATCTAACGTCAAAAAATATACCTAAATCTAATAGAGAATCTATAAGCATGAAATAAATTAAAAAGCGAGCGATAATATTTTCAGAAGTATGGAGTTTTAATGCAGTTTTATACAGCTCTGCGTTTTTGTAGTTACACCCCAGCAGCCACAAACCTTTGGCACAAATAATAGTGGATCTCGCAAAGTGCTGATAGATTATTTTGTTTTAATATTCCTATACATTTTTTTTAATATTTTATAACATTTTTTAAAAGAAATTTATACGGGAAAAATTTATGTATATATATTTTTTTTTTAATTTTTGGGAAAAATTTGTCTTGCTATTTTTGAAAAACACGCCACCTCGGATTTTTTATGTTCATTTAATATTTCCAGGACTTTTTTTGAATTTTATAATGTATTTTTAAAAAATATATATTTGAGAAAAAACCAATATTTTTGAAAATTTTTGAGAAAAATTTGTCTTGCCATTTTTGAGAATCAATAATTTTTTTTATTATTTTAGATATACTGTTTTAAAAATATTTATTTGTTTGGAAAAATTTTGTTTTGCTATTTTTGAAAAATAACCCGCCTCGTATTTTTTATAATTACCTCACACATAATTGAGTATTCGCGGAAAGTTTCATAGGCGACTAGCATAGAGCTTAACTATGCTCTGCATTTTCAAATCCGTATAGCGAACCAGTGAACAATCAAAGCAAAATACTGCTTTAGCGATGCAATATTAAGTCCATTTCGGAATTGACAAAAGCGTCATTACTAGAGCTGTGATAGTCATGCAAAATAAAATACCAAAATCTGCATGCAAAAATGCATGAAAAACTCTGAAATATGCACGAAAAAATGCAAAAAAAGACAATATATGCACGAAAATATGTATGAAAACATGCAAAACAAGCTCAAAATAATATTCGAAAATCTCTAAAAAAATACCGAACATGGTAAAAAGGTAGTTTTTTCTCCTGGGCTAGTAAACATTTTTATTTCAGTTAGTCAGATACTCATTCATTGTTGCAAATCAAAACAAGATGTTGTTTCAGACTATCGAACGAGGAACACCGCCGTTTTTCAGTTAAAATTGACTTGTAGGTTGAGAAGGAACGTTCTAATTCCACCGATGTAGCAACAGCAAATTTAAAAAATGTTATTTCACATGGTGCCAATGCTGTGATATATTCATTTGAAGCGCTAGCACATGAATCTCCATTCAAAATATCATTAATTTCAAGCAAAGAACTATATCCAATATTCCGAGATAACACTTCTTCGAACTTCTTCAAAAAACGGTCGTCGGTCATTGTGCCTAAGATAGAATGAACTTCTTCATACTGCTCTATACACTTTTTCAATTCAAGTCCTTTCGATTCTTATATTTTGATCTTGCCTGCGATGAACAATGAAATATGAATATGAATGCCAAATCTTGTCGAATATTCGACGCTCTAAACGTTTTTTTTGCATCTCGATTACATTCCGAATCTGCATCATTCAAATAGTCAACAACCGATTTTAAAGCGTCAAATTTGTCAGCATAGTAATCACATGCTTGTAGCCAAGTTCCCCATCGAGTGACAATTGGTTCGGGTGGCAGTGGAATGTTCGGATTTGCTTGCTTAAACAGCTGTCGTCGAGCTGCTGACTGTGAAGGAATTTAATGGGTTTTCCAATATAAGAATTTGAACTATAGATAAAAATAGCAAAACGTACTTTGACGAGGGTAGCCTTTACTTTTGATATCAACTAATTTACTTCATGGAACTCTGAACGAATAAATTCTACCAATCCATGCAATCGATGGGCAAAACATGTAACGTGTAGCATTTTTGGGAATAAAACTTGAAGAGACTTCATTGCCGAAATCATATATGCAGCAGCATTAGTAGTAACGAGCATACAATTTTCATATTGAATTCCTTCAATAGAAAAGAAACGCAAAAAAGTGTTTAGGTAAAGACTTACATACCTTTAGGCCATAAAAGTAACAATGATTCAGTAAAAAATGTTGCGATCGTGTTAGCGTTGCATTTGTCTAATTCTTTAATGTTCAACAAATAAGATTTTTGGCGCTCATTTTCATCATCCAATATGCCAAAAACAAAATTTGCAACTGATCTTTTTTCAATATCCGTTGTTTCATCCAGAGTAAGCCAAATATGTTTTCAATCAGCATTTAAACGGAATTTTGGAATCGATTTTTCATACAAATGTGGCACATAATTACGACGAAGTGTACTATGATCTGGAACTGATTGTGAAGTGTATTTTTCTATGAATTGTACTACACTCGGATGATTCACTTAATTTAATGGAATGTTGGCTTCGGCTGAAGTTTTACATAAATGCATATTGAATTCCGCAAGATTTGGCCCATGTTTCTGTTGATGATTTGATATTAACAATTTGCTCATTTCACGTTCAGAATTATGTTTTTTTTCTTTCTTAAGCATCCTTGTGTTTTACTGAATCAATGTGCTGTTTGACTTGAAATGTTTTTTTCGCAGAAACCAAACAATTGCAATGTGAACAAAATAAAACTGATTTATCCGACCAAAAAACATTGGGAAATTGGTTTTTCATACGCACAATAAATTCACCCGGCGTTTCTTTTCAATCTTTTGGCATCCTTAACCCAATTGTCAATCAACCGATTACTTCAAATACCATGCAATAACTGAGAACAATATGATGGAACTTACTAATTTTACTATGCATTTCATACTAACAAGTGACGCATAGCACTTGTCGTTGTGCTCTCTTCGGAAATCATAGTAACCAATAATTGCGCCAAACTCATTTCGTGGAAATTTTCTAGTCTCATTTTTATAAACAAATTTGTCGCCTCATTGGAGAAAGCAAATACAAAAATTTTGAAATAAATGGGCGCATAAAATGTTATAGATCTGTTCTTGAAACGAAAGTTTAGCTGCGAATTGTTTTTCTTTGTGTTTTGGTTAGAAGAATGATTTACATTTCTTAAAATTACTCAAAAAATATGCAAACATGCATTTTAAATCGAAATATGCTTTTATGGACGAAACATGCAAAATATACATGCAACATGCATTTGCATGACTATCACAGCTCTAGTCATTACTTACATTAGTAAGCAGATACACCATATTTTCCACAGGGTCGCTGTACGTATTTGAAAATAATTCAAAAAGTTATGGGAGTCCCACTATGTGACTTGCTGTAATTACTGATCATAGTTTAAGCGATTAAAAGAAAAAAATAAGAAAACAACTGAAGCAAATTTTCAACAAAATAAAATTTTCCACAAAAATCCAAAAAAATTTTCAATCAAAAGGAAATATGTTATTTGAAATATTTTTTGAGAAGCACATTCTATTATAAAAATTAAAAAAAGAAAAATTATAAAAATGCATAAATCGCAATCTCATTGAATAATTCTCAAAATTATGAAGATTTATTAAAAATTTTTTCAATTTATTTCTAATTATACTGAAGTCTAGAAATAAACCAATTTTTATAAGAATTGTAATCAATGGTCAAAATAATTGCATCACTTGACATGCAATCGCTCACTCCTTAAACTCTGAAGTGGTACTTACGTTGTAAAATGCCAGACTTTCATGAAAACCCTTCAACGAATGGGCCTAAGAGGAAAACAAAGAAATCTTCAATTCAAAAATCAACACCCTCTAATCTTACTCAAGCCCATTTATGTATTTTATTATATATTTTTCTTTCCCTCGTTCGAAGGTAAGTGGCCAAAACGCAATATTAATATTTGAATACACATCCCAGGTATGAACTGCTTTTTATTGCTTCTTTTTTTAAATAAAGTTTGACTGCATTTTCTTGTACTGTATTACCCATAACAATTTCTGCCAGATGTGCAATTTCAAAAGTTTTGGCCTCAATAGCTGCTCTGATGTGGTTTTTCGCCATTTCATTACCAACTTTCTGCGAACAGCTGATGGCGCAGCACATGTGGATTACTCACTCATAGAAAAATTGTGTTAATTTCACGTAATAATGTGTGTATATATTTTTGTTTCTGTACTTTTCATTTTACTTAACTCATAATTATTTTTAAGCTTTAAAGAAACGTTAAAGTAAAGAAAACGCAAAATTGCTTGTAAAAGAACACATGCGTGTATGTATATGTGTGTGGAGATAATAATAATAAATACATAAACACATACAGCTGCGATATGAAAATCAGGACAGTTAGCTTGTAATTAAGGCGCTGTAGGCTCTACTAGGCGTAGAATTTAGTGGGTAGCGTTATATTTTTGGAATAAAAAAAAAATTATGCGACCTTTTTGCGATAGTATTTCGAGAAAAGTGTTTGTGGAAATTAAGTAAAAATTAAGGTATGACGAATTTAAGAAAAATCGATCGAAATAGAGCAAAATTTTTGGTTAAACGGAATAAAATTGACCTGAATACTTACGTTAAAAGTTACGCTTTTCCAGTTTGAAAATGGATAATTTCGCGCTCCTACTTGCCAAAGTTACCTAAGATATGCCAAAAATCATGATGACAACCCATTTTTAAGATTTACTCAGATGAGAAATATTTGTGTCTTTAAAGTTGTTTGAAGCGAAATCCAGATCTGATAATATGATTTCGTTATATAATATATGCCAGGTAGGTAAGTATGATCGTAAAATGTTGGAAAAATGTTTCTTCTTTTCGGTAGGTCGGACTATGTAGGTAAATTAAGTACTGCCTCAGGGCGCGTAGGAGAAACTAGCTTAGGATAGGTCACAGTCTGTCCGGAATGAGTTAGCAAAATAGGCTCAAACATCGAGACTGATAAGTCTTCGAAACTGGTTCCGGCTTCTTGCCTAAAAGTAAGTTTTGCAAGAAAAATGTCTCCATTGAGCAATACAACTCAAGAAGTGCAGTAAGACTTAATGAAAAGAATTGATTTGTTTGCTCAGATGGCTGAAAATATGAACTTGATTAAACTTTTTGGTTGGCAGCTTATGCCAAAAGCAAGAAGAAGAACCGGTGGAATGGAAATATTAAGCATACCGTTAGACGAAGTGGTGATCAGAGCGAAGCGGTAGTCTAAATGATCTGGAAGATTTTCCTGAAGATTTCTCAAAATTTTCCTACTAGGGCTCTAAGCAGCTGCTACTATAAACTCTCCTAAGTTTGCCCACTTTGATTGGGCAATAAATAACTATAGTTCCAAGACTAATTGATAAGTTTTGACTTGTTTTGATTTTAATAAGGGATAAAAGGGGTAAGGGATAAACGCTAAAAAAAAAATACTTTTTTCATGAATTTATTGTAGCGAAACGGTTCAAGTCAGTTTATTAAAAGTTATTGCATATTATAAAGTAACATTTCAAGAATATTTGATAAAATTTTCATGTAAAAATATTGCAAAATGAGCGAATGAGAGCACATTTACGTAGACGTCTTTTCAAAAATACATTTTGCAGTAGTCAGCATATCTCAGCGGAGAATCATCTGAAATCGAAAAAATCGAATAATTTAGTTAAAGTATGAGTTAAACTTCCCCCCAACGTTTATTTTGACGATTTATTTTCATTTTCAGCCATTTGGTAGTCGTTTGATAGGGGATAAACGCTAAAAAAAAATACTTTTTTCATGAATTTATTGTAGCGAAACGGTCCAAGCCAGTTTATTAAAAGTTGTTGCATATTATAAAGTAACATGTCAAGAATATTTGATAAAATTTTCATGTAAAAATATTGCAAAATGAGCGAATGAGAGCACATTTACGTAGACGTCTTTTCAAAAATACACTTTGCAGTAGTCAGCATATCTCAGCGAAGAATCATCTGAAATCAAAAAAATCGGATAATTTAGTTAAAGTATGAGTTAAACTTCCCCCCAACGTTTATTTTGACGATTTATTTTCATTTTCAGCCATTTGGTAGTCGTTTGAAGTAAAAAGTGATTTTTGACGAAAAAATGCCGCCATTTTGTAGGTGTAAAACCACCTTAATATAAAAAAAAAATGGTAAAAATGGGGGGAGGTTTTTTATATGTAAGATATGTGTGCAAAATTTCAAAAGGATCGGTTGAGTAGTTTTCAAATGCCAATGACCACGCACTTAAAAAAAAAAGGTTCGAGAAAACCGCGTTTAAAGTTTGTAACGGACTACGCGCGCAACTGCTGCGTCTCGGCAGATGTTTGAGGCGGCTCGGCTTTATGCTCTATAACTTAAAAAGTTTTGCTCGGATTGACTTAAAATTTTAACACGGTATTTTTGAAATGTTTTACTACAATAACATGCAAAAAAAAAAAAATCGATTTTTTATTTTTTTGCAATCCACATGCCACTACATATTCAATTCCTTCAGCTGATTCTGAAAATCGAGTTAATAATTTTTTTATGGACAAGTTTTCGAGATATCTGCAATTTCCGTTACTTAGACAAAATACAAAACTGTTTCTCTTAATCGCAATATCTTGAGAACTAGGGGCATCCGGTGCCCATTTTTACTGTAAATCACAGTTTTAAAAATTGGGATTTTGATAATTAAGAGACTTTGTATAACCCTGAATTTGACCCGAGTGAACTTTTGGCACTTTCTGAATATCTGAGTACCATATTAAAAACCACTCCTGAGTCTGGAGTGGATTCTTGATAATGTTAAGTAGGTATATTAAAAATTGCGGAAAGAATATTCTAAGAGTTTTGACAGAGCTCATAAAATCGACATTAAATCTAAAGGCTCCACAAAAGACTGATTAATTTAAAATTTTAAATAATTTTTACGCTTTATTGCAAAGAGGAATTTACATTGTTAAACCATGTAGCTTAAATCAAATATGCCCCAATTTGTGCGTTAGCTTTTACTCAGTCTGAAGGCAATTTCATATCTATAATGCAGCGACTGATGAAGTATTCGTTTCTTTTAGTCAAATATAGGATACGCTTAGTTTCACAAGCCTCCTTTGAGGCCTGTTTTGTAGCAGACACTGAATTTTGCTTATGCTGGGAAATGTGATAGGGCTTCTGGCATGTTATCAAAGCTATACTCGTATTTGATGGCTTGGGGCTATCTTCACGGAACACAACAAGCTTACTTGCACGCAATTCTTGACACTTCTGGTCGTAAGTCTGCTTTTAAATAGCCAGTGTTTCACAGTATAAGTGCAAATTGAGTGTTTGGCTTCAATCGCTCATAGGAAATGAGTGCCTTGCAATGCCATCAAATAAAAAGCAAAATTGGCTTTTAAATCGAGCTTAGAGATCCTGTGGGTCGGCTTATTGCGATTTGGCTGCAATCCTTTTCTGCTGTTGTTCTCGGATGTAAATCATTACTCGTCACAAGTTTCCGTTCGCTTCAAAAATGGATCGAGTTCATTTCGATTCAGCAAAGAACTGCATACGTAATCGCCTAGAATGATATTTTGCATCAATTGTTTTGACAACCACCCATATATCGACCTTTTTCTTTTGGTACCAGACTTGTGGGAATGATTTCATATGGGGTTCCACTTAATATTCAGCTCTTGAGCTCACATACATGCCCGTTCGATTTTACAATTTTCTTGACTTTCTCGATATTTTCCACGATTAGCCTACAAGAGCATACCTCATCTTTGTCGTCCAGATTATCATATATGTATCGTCCGGATAGCAGAATCATTAGAACCACAGCTTTGCTGTTGCATTAAATTCTATAAACCATAAGTAGAATAACTTTTACTGGCCGCCTACTGTGCCTTTTCATTTCGATTGTAGTGGTACTGAAGGACGTAACGACTTTTCAGCTTAATCTCTTTTTTTTTTGAAGGCTGGCTTCAGCAAACAAAAAAAAGTGGATAGCCAAATTTATATGCCCACAACTGTATGTGCAAGTACACTCATACAGTTAACTCGTATTGAACATATGCACATATATACATACTCATACATATATGCATTTGTTTATCCGTGCTTTTCTTTTTTTCAACACATTTCCTCGCATGTTTTGACATCACGTCAGCTTTTTGCATCAACTGAATTGCAGAGAAATTCAAGCATTTTGAATTTGTTGATTCACATACAATAGAAATAATTGTGTAAATGTGTTCATGCGTGGCGTTTAGTGTATTTGCCACCTGTCTTATTTGAAACGTCTGATTCGTTTGTCTGACATTTCGAACAAAATTAAAGTAAAATAAAGCGAAAAGGTAGAAATAGTATTTAAGGCAATAAAAATAAATGAAGCCCATCGGCTTACATGTGCCCTTCAATAAAAGAAGGGGATCTGCTCGCCACAAGTTGAATGTAATGGATCGTCAGAATTTAAAAAGAGGGTTGCTCATTTTATTTCATCTAATATGAAAGACTTTTACAAAATGTAATTTAAAATAATGAAATTTTTTACGGTTAGTGCAATAAATGTTTAACTACTAAAACGAATTAAATAATTTGAATAAAAACTAAAAGAAAATCATGATTGCATATAAATATATTGATCTTTTCATAAAGTCACCATTAATTGGCAAAAATTTCGTTCAAAAACTAAACAATGTAAATTTTTTATGTTACTTTTAGGTAACGCAAATTAAAGGTGTAAAAAATAGATTACGAGGGGCTGAGGACGTATGAATCACATTTTTGGTTTTTTTAATTTTGTTTCAATCGAAGCAGAATCAATCAGAAAAAGTAAGTTTCTTGCGTGGTGACATTCCCTATTTAATTTTTTGTGTTAGAGGAACATGCGGAGATTGCAGCTTCTAATGAGCTTAGAAATTATATATTTATAAGTATCAGATCTACATTGTTGCGGGAAATCTATCATCCGATTCTGTTTTGAGTGATTACTTGTCAAGAAAATGGGAGAAAAGTGTGACGTTTTTCAAAAATTACAAAATAATTTTTCTCGCAAAAATTAAAAAAAAAAAAATTTTTTTAAGCATGTTTTATCCAAAAAAATGAACTATGAAGAAATGAAGAAAATTTGAAAAAAGTGTGAGTATTTGTAACAAAAAAAAAAATTGATTGAAAAATAGTTTTAATAATAAAACGGTTTTTTTTACGAATTTTTATTGGGAAAACTATCAGTTGAATCTTTTGGAAAATTTGTAGCCATATTTATTATGCATTATATAAAATCATCTTAAATTTTTGGTCGATTTTCTGGAAAATTGTGGCTTTGACAACGCTCGAGGTGAAATTTCTATGAAAATTCCTGGTCGCTCGCCGCCCCGATAACTCAGCTCCAGGTTGTCTGAAAGAAAAATTCAAATGGCATTTTACTCCTTATGAATATAGTTTCAGTATGAGCTATTGAAAATTTTTTTTTCGAAAATTAATACTACTGCGATGGTTGAAAGACAAAGTTTGTTTTTACGCACATTTTTTCCTCGGTTTCTTATTTTCCGTAGTTTATGATAGAGACAGATATTATTTCGAGATTCGTGTCAAATTTGAGAGCAATCGACCGAATAGTTCTCGAGATATCATGGCGGCCGTATAGAAAAATGCTGTTTTGAGAAAAACGCATTCAAATATTTATGTGAAAAAAGGTATATATTTTGAGACTTACAGCATTTTCGTGTTAATCAGCTATTCCAGGACCATATAGTACTCCCTCTTCCTCTTCGAAAATTGATTTTGTACCATTTGCTGACCCGACGTAAAATTCGAGCTTCTTTCGTTGCAATAACGCTCCGCCTGGCAAACACCTTTGTAGTCTCTGTTCGTCTCGGGCTTTACAAAAAGTTTTGGCATTTTCGCCAATGACTATGCCAATGGTCGCCATTGTTTTGAGGATTGCATAAAATCCTTCATTAAATATGCCAGTTGCTAAATAAGTCGCTGTTTCTACGCTTTTTGTCCCGCAATGAAGATGTTAGGGAATAAACACCGCCGCTCGGCTATTGCTCGCGCGATTTCTCAGTATTATGGAGCGCACCGAGTTCATTGATCACGCATAATTTTGTCAATTTAACGAATTTTGTCATGAAATTTTGCACAGAGTTCTTTGAAAGTATACAAAACAAGAATCGGTAAAAAAACTCGATTTTTTTAAGCCGGGGAATGGGAATCCCCCCGTAATGCATATTTGATCCTAACAAATTCCAAAAAATTTTAGTTTTGAAGTGAACCGAAAATAATTCAGCTTAAAAACTATGTACAAAATTTTTCAACATTAAAATAAATCTCATTGAATAATATAAAGATCGTTTTATTTTATCGATAAGTAGTTATCGTCGTTTATTTTATGTTTTAGAATAAAATATATTTTTAGAAAAATTAGTTGAGATAGATATATTTTTGATAAAAGTTTTTGGGAATTTTCTTTTAGTTTGTTGCAAACTTTTTGGAAATATAATATACTCAGTAATCACAGCAAGCTAGTCTGAGGATTTAAAAAAAAAAATCAAGAGAAACATGTGAGAGGGTGCTTTCCAAAAATAGCAAGAAAAAAATTGTTTCAAAACTTTCAATAAAAATGTTTTTGCAGTATAATAAAATTTATTCATCGTTGAAATTAAGGCATAGAGTGCTTTCAAGTAAACAAATTTTTTTTTTTTAATTTTGTAGAATAAATTATTTGAGAAAAAACATACTTTTTGATGTAATTTTTTTTTTTTGGCTATGTTGAAAAATATCTAAAAATTGTTTTTCGACATTTTTGAAAACATGGAATTATAGTTTTTGCTTGTTTTGTTTTTACTCGCTTAGACTATGCTCAGTAATCAGAGTAAATTAGCCTAAAGAATTGAAAAACAAAAAAAAAATATGAAGGACAACCAAAAGTGGCAAACAACGTTTTCCCAAAAACGAAAAATTTGAATAAAAATGCATACTTTTCTATTATTTTTTTATTTTACTTTACTTTATTTTATTTTTTTAATTGTTATTTTACTTTACTTAATTTAGTATAATTAATTCTTTAGCATTAGGGGGCAACTAAGTTCTCGGTTTTTTTGATGAAAATACAATTTTATTCTGAAAAAAATGGTTACAAATGAATCATTGAAAGTATTGCCCATCGCTGGCTATTACTTTTTCCCATCTTTCTGGTAGATCTCGTATACCGTCGCGGTAAAACTGTTCATCTTTTGAGGCTATCCCCGGATCAAGCCATGTATTGATGTCTTCATATGAATGGAACTGCTGGTCAGCTAGACCATGTGCCATCGATCGGAGCAGGTGATAATCGGAGGGCGCAATATCTGGAGAATATGGCGGGTAGGGTAGGATTTCCCATTTCAGTGTTTTCAGGTAGGTTTTAACGGGGTTGGCAACGTGAGGCCGCGCGTTGTCATGTTGTTGAATCACTTTTTAATGCCTCTCCGCGTATTGCGGCCGCTTCTCGCGCAGTGCTCGGCTCAATCGCATCAACTGAAGTCGATACCGATCCCCAGTGGTGGTTTCGCTTGGTTTTAACAGTTCATAATAAATAACACCAACTTGGTCCCACCAAATACATAGCATAACCTTCGCAGCGTCAATATTCGGCCGCGGCGACGACGTAGAAGCATAACCGAGCAGTCCCCATAACTTTCTTTTCTTTGGATTGCTGTAATGAATCCATTTTTCATCACCCATCACGATGAGATGAAGAAAACCCTTTCTTTTTTTTGCCGCTGGAGCAGTTTTTCAAAGGCGAAACGTCGAAAAAACGACGTTCAACATCCCTTGGTTTTAAGTCACAAGGAAAACAAGTCCCCTGTTTCTGAATCATTCTCAAAGCATGAACTCGTTTGGAAATGCATTGGAGGGTAGCTCCTAATACTCCTAACACACTTGCGTTTGACACGGATCCTCATTGAGCAATGCCTCCAATTCAGCGTCTTCGAAGTTTTTTGGCCTTCCTTCACGCGGACGGTCGTCAACATTAAAATCACCGTCTTTGAAGCAACAGAACCAATCCCGGCACGTTGTTTCACTTAAAGAAGCATCTCCATAAACTTTTTGTAGCTCTCGATACGTTTCAGCCGCCTTTTTTTTCGAATGAAAGAGCAAAATCAACACTTCCCGCAAATGACGATTATTCGGCACAAAATCAGACATTTTCACAAAACCAAAAGTATATGATACCAAACCAAAATCACGAATGTGTCGAAGCAGTTTGTTTACCATACGTCTAAGCTTGGTTAATGACGGTTAGGTTATGTTAGAATCGACTAGCACACAGCTAGCGGCATCTATTTACAAACAGCGGTAACTTAGTTGTGCACCTAATATATTATTTTACTTAATTCCATTAAATTTCATTATTATTGTTCAGTTTTACTTTACTATTTTATTCTATTATATATTACTTAATTTTTTTTTTTATTCTGTTTTATTTTACTCTCTTTATTGTTTTAATTTAATTTGATCTAATGTAATTAATTTTCTTGTCTTATTTAATTTTTTTTTATTATATTTTATTATTGTATATTTGATTTAATTTAATTTAATTTAATTTAATTTTATGTTTTTTTTTTTTTTTATTGCATCCCAAAAAGGAGTGTTTTAAATTAATTGGCGACAGCTTAGCTGCAAGCCAATAATTTATAACAGGTACAAAATATTACAATTAAATATATATATAAATATTATGCAAAATAGTTAACAAATTTACTAACAAGAAAAACGTTTACTGTAAAAAGTTTCAGACTATATGACAAGAATTGAGTAAAGCTGCTTTCTGCATGTCGAAAATTAAATATTCTGGAAGTTGAAGAGTTTTGACGTTGTCTGCTCTGCATAAAAACTGCACTAGTCCGTGGGCTGAGATGATAATTGGTAGTATGTGCACCTTCCTTAGCTTCCACTGGCGTTTGACATCAATGCCTAAGTCTGAATATTTAGATATTTTTTCTGCATATGTTTTTTGCATGTTTCTGTTTAGAGGAACAGCAATATCAACTATATAACCAGTCGCTTGGGATTTATCAATAAGGAAAATATCTGGCCTGTTGTGGTCTCTTGTGGCATTTGTTAAAATTGTTCGGTCGTAATATAGAAGGTAGTTGGAGTCTTCTTGAACAGGTTCTGGGGTGTATCTGAAGTACGGTATTTTGCTTGGATTGAAGTTGTACATCTGCGTCAGGTTTAGATGGACTATTTTCGCGATGTCATTATGTCGCTTCAGGTACATAGAGTTTGCCAGTGTGGTGCATCCCGCTAGCACGTGGTCTAATGTCTCACTTCGACTATTGCATCTTCGACATCTGTCTGCAGCGGCATTTGGATCTCGCATTACGTATTTAATGTAATTTCTCGTTAGAATCACACCATCTTGTATGGCGAAAATGGTACCCTCCGTTTCGGCAAATATCGACCTGTTGGTAAGCCATAAGTGCGACAATTTTTGGTCGACATGTGGTCTCAGCAAGTTTTTTCGATATACGCCGTGAACAACCATTTCAGACCATCTTTGAATTTTTTCATCTATTGTCGTTGCGTTCCTGGTTTCGTAGGGTTGATTCATCCGAAGTGGGGTATAATTATCATCCGCAGCACATGCAGCCTTGTGCAGATCGGATTGGGAGCACTTATGTTGGAAGTAAGCTCTTATGTTCACGATAAGTTTGTCATGCAGTGCTCCAACATCAATCTGTCCTCTGCCTCCCGCTTTTCTAGGTAGCATCATTCGAACGGCAGAGCTTTTTGCCCTGAGAGCCCTGGCTCCATTTCTGTTATGTCGAGTCCGCTACTTTCCGCAGTTACATGTCGAGAAACCACTTTACCTTTAACTATTGTGATCTTTCGGCATTTATCAAGTCCAATAGGCATTTTAATGTCATTGGAGAAGGTTTCGACACATCTCAAAAGCTTATCTAGATGTTTGGAATTGCTGGCGTAGAGTTTCAAATCATCTACGTAAAAAAGATGGCTCAGTCGGAATCTTCCAGACTGTCCGTGTTTTAATATAAACCCATGTCCCGTCTCATTCAGGATGTGACTTAAGGGGTTCATGCTGAGAACATACCAGAGCGGACTCAATGAGTCACCTTGAAAGATGCCATTTCGAATGTTTATTTCGGTTGTGTATTGAGAGCTTTCCGGGCCAGGTATTTTTATTCTTGTCCTCCAGCGTTGCATAACTTTTTCTAGAAAGAGTATGATATTGGAATTGAAGTTGCAAATACGAAGTACTTCAATAAGCCAGGAGTGTGGAACCGAATCGAATGCTTTCATCCAGTCAATATAATTTTATTTTATTTTATTTTGTTTTATTTTATTTAATTTAATTTAATTTAATTTAATTTAATTTAATTTTATTTTATTTTATTTTATTTTATTTTATTTTATTTTATTTTATTT